>JAJTUV010001812.1:0-251961 GCA_021653895.1 Mastomys natalensis | reverse complement strand
ACATAATTTCAGCAAACATGTGGGTCAGAATGCTAGACCAACAAAAAATGGTGGGCATAGAGGTACATGCATCTGACTCCCATGAAGACAAAGGCAGGTGGACCCTGGGGGCTTGGGAGGAGCTGATCTAACAAAAGCAGTGAATTTCAAGTTCAGTGGGAGATCCTGTCTCAAAGAATCAGAAGAGTTGATAGAAAGAGACAGGAAATATGCAACATCGACCTCTGGTCTCATCACTAGGATGCATGGTGAGGTATCTGCACGAACACACACACACACACACACACAACACACACACACATCATACACAAACACAGACACTCACACACACACTCGTACATCCATGCAAGCAAGTGTTTACACACACTATATAGTTTTTTAAAAATCAAATACACTCAAGTAGAATCAGATGAGGGCCAGCACGGGGAAGGAAATAGGGTGATTCTTAAGAATCTCCTGGACTATGCTTGAAAGGACATGAGCCACCACGGTGTCAGTGATGCTGATGATACATCAGGAAATAAAACTATGGGTGCAGGACGCCCACCTGTCCTAAGGGACAGCGCAAATGTGTAAAACCCATGAAGGATCTCAATTCTTGCCTTTGAGCGTAAGAACTGAATAAAAGTAAATATTTGACCTTGGGCTCATTGGGAGCCCCTTCCCCCTAATTTGCTTCCTTATTGGTAAGAACTTGCAAACTGTCAGATTTGGAAGACACCGAGGCTGTCTTCTCATTTGCTCCATTCGGTGTGAAAGTGTCCTTTATTACAGCAGGACACAGCTGCCTGGAATTATGCTGACATTTCAAGAGCCACGGGACTAAGTTCTGCTCCCTGGGGAATGAGATGAACAATGTATTCTACTCTGAAACTTACATGTGGAGCATAAACTCCCCCACTTCCCCTATCCTGCAGGCTTCTCGGATACTGAGCGAGGCCCCAACTGATGCCAAACATGTGGCTCCTTCTGCTCTTGGCAAGAATGTGGTACCTTATTAAACAGAAACTCAAACCCCAAGGAAAAAGGCTCCAGATTAGATTTAACTCATATGAAATTGATATTTGTACAAATCAAATGGCCACATATCAGCAGTTCCATAGGAACTGTTCTACTCTGCATATAACCTTGCAGATTGAAACTTTTCTTTCTCCTGGGAATATGGAGCCTTAGTCTGGGAGCTTCATCAGAGCACAGATCTCCTTTGTCTAATGAGTTTAGGGTTCTTATAAAACATTTTATATGTAGTATAGTTTATACTATAGTGTGATATATATATTATATATATAATAGTGTATATTATAGTTTATAAACAGTTCCATTATCACAGTCACACTCCAGTTGATGGTACTGAAGCAGCCCTTGAGACAGGAGGAATGGTTAGCCATTTGCAAGGTGAGTCCAGAAATCTCATTAAGGATTCTGGAGAGAGAGCTGGTTAAGTATACAGCAGCCAATAAAACATCGAATGCAGCCAGTTCCCACAGTAAGTGAGACAGGCAGCCAGGCTAGCACAGCTGGGATCCACCTAAGGAGGGAAGGTGTGGAGATTATAGGAGTTTGCCACCACATCTGGTTTTTGTGGCATCAGGGACTGAACCAGGGCTTCTTGTGCTCTAGGCAAGGACTCTACTAAGTTACACCCCCAGTCCAAAATTGTGTTTTGTTTTTGATAAGTTATTTCTCTGTTGGTAAAATGAGTCAGTTCAAGCTGGATTAGATTTTATTAAATACAGGTTTATTGGGAAGCCGCTCTCAGTGAGTCAGTCAACTGGCCCCAAGGAAGGACAGGGAAGTCCCTATGAGAAGAGAGAGAAAGGGGGTGGGGAAAAAGATGTACATGCAGAGTCAGAAGGAGACAGAGGTAGAGAAGAGAGAGAGAGACAGAGAGAAAGACAGAGAGACAGTCAGACAGACAGAGAACAAGATGTTTAGATTATGCAGGAAAGAACCCTCTAGAGGAAGGGCAGTTTAGTCCGTAGGCTGGAAAGTTCAGGGTAAGGACAGGGTGTGCCAGGTAGGGACTGAGGGATGCTGGAGAACCTGGAGGCCAAGTCTGCTTTGATACATAACATATCACCTCAGTCCCTTGTCCTAGAGTTGAAACAAAACAGTTTTGTCTTGTTTTGTTTTGTTTCTTTTTATGACTGAGCATGAAAAACTGAAAACCTCAAAGCTTCATACTAAAAAAAGAACATGTTGCACTCCACTCCTGTCTGTAGGAATCATACACTCATACACTCATAGTTCACAGACTGGTGTCAGACATGTCAGTGACCAGCTCCGCTCGCAGGAGTGGAATTTCTCCATTTAACTTTTGTAAGCCAGGCATAGCTTCCTTCGGTAACTTTGGTCAAAAGCGAACTTTTGTTAACATTTGACAAGATCAAAAAATGCCACAGATGTAGTAACATCTAGCTCACACAGGGAAAAAAAAAATCAAAACCCATAGCCTTGTGTGTGCGTGTGGGAGGGGGACCCAACAAATAAACCACCATGTGGATTGCAGTGGATTAATTGTAGCCACAAAACAGGAGACACCAAACATGACCTCTGTGTCCTCCAGGGCCTGTGTCCCAGCCAGGGCCTGGGACTTGCTCCAAAGGTTCCAATGTGGTGATTCCAGTTTGGGCACTCTTTCCCAGTGGACCTCAAACAGGTCAGTTCACTCCGGTCAGCCCAGACTAATAAGGGCTTCTCCTCGAGGGCAAAAAGAAATCAACTTTGTACAGCGTTATGGGATGAAAGCTCCTATTACAGTTTGCAGGGAGGGAGGGGCTGCGAAACAGCCCGAGTCACCGGGGCTTAGCCAAGATAGTAAAGGTCAGCGGGTCACAACACGGGAGCAGGGAGCTAATTAACGCCTTCAGCGGCCCTCGTCTATAAGCCACGTCACAGTTCTTTCTCTGTGTGTAAAATGGAAAATCTCCAGGCTGGATATGAAAGTCTGACACTCAGTTCTCTGAGCGCGTGTCCATGTGCCGACACACACCTGTGGACTGTATTACCTGCCAGAGCTGCTCACCTGAAGGAAGGCTTCTCCATTTTGACCCACAATTGAAATGCACCCAGGGCAGTGGGTCCCATGTATTTAGCCACAATAATAAACCCTGATGAGACATAGCAGTCTTCGAAACTCCGTGTATAATTTTCCTTCCAAGAGGTGTGAGTCTCCTCGACCTTCTGTGAGAGGCCAGCGCTGTCTGGGAAATGTCATTTGTGTTTTTCTTATTCTATGATTCCACAGACTCGCCTTGTGACTGGACCTGTGCCAGACGCATTTGAAGGGCTCGTTGAGACTAATACCCTTGGTCTCCTCTGTTGAGTGTTAGCTGTTAAGTTCCAGGATTCCTGCAATCTGTGATGGTTCTTTGTAGGAAAGACTCCTGGGCTTGCTTTCTGTCTGTAAAAACTGCCTTTCACCTGTGTGCGGAGAAAGCCTTGCCAAAGCCATTCTCTGGAGAGAAGGAACTTAAATCACATGAAATTTGTTCCAAGGGGCATATTCCATGCCCAGCCAGTGGAATGATTTATTGTCTGCCCAGGGATGAAACAGAACCCAAGGACAATCTGGCTTTATTTGAATCATTCACCAAGGGAGGCATTTGTTATCCTTGCTCCAGTCCTGCATCATTGAACAAATTGCCTTGGTGGCCATATGCCCGTGGCTCCTGACCTTCTGTGGGCTTCCAGAGGGACATGGCCAAATGAAAATATATTAATTAAACAAATTTAAAAATCAACCATAGAGAGTATTTTGTAAAAAAAAAAAAAAAAAAAAAATCTGTCCCCAAAGTAAAGTTTTATTTGCATTCTTTCAAGTGATGTTAACTGACTTCTGCTAGCATCTATGGTATTAGGACTCAGTGATGCCCAATGACGCCTGCTTGTCATGGCATGCCCTTATAACTCCAGGACTTCGGGAAGCTGAGCTAGGAAGATGGTAAGTTCGAGGTTAACCTGGACCACTCTATCTTTAAAAAAAAAAAATCAGGGTGAGATGGCTAATTTGTGATAAATGGAACTTTAACTTGTGAGAATGATTACCTCAAGGTTAACTGAGCAGCAAAATTAACTAACTTAAAATTTCATTAATTAAAATGTAATTCCATCACCCCTCCCCCTTCGCTTTCTCCCTCCAATTCTTCCTATATATATCTCCCCTGGCAAATTCAAGGCCTCTTGTCTTCATCTGTGTTACAAATACACACATGTGCTCACTGTATTCAACAAACATTTTAAGAACATGGAAAATGTGTATGCAAACCTGCCCAGTTCTCTGGTAAATCTTTTAAAACAACTGGAGTTGCTATATTGGCTAATTTCAAGATTTCTTTAGGAAAAATTTAACTCAGGTATTTCAGGACCCTACAAAATAGACCCGAGTATACACTGACAGCTGGAAGCTAATTAGCTAGGAATAACCAAGAAACATAGGGGCAAACGTGCCCCTATATCCCATGAAATTTCAATTTCCCATTGTGATTAAAAGGTGGATGATGATGATGACAATGATGATGACATGCCAAGTGTCCTGCCCTTCTAGGATGGAAATAAGGAAATAGTCTTTCCCCATGGATATATTTTGTCCAAGTTTCCCTTTCTGTTGGAAATGCTTCCTGATTGAAAGTTGCAAGGATTTTAAATGCTCGTAGCTGTTAGGAAGACTAGTTCTGAAGGATGGTCGACCATTTCAAACGTCTCTTGCCGGTTAGTAAGTTGTTTATTCTGTTGCCTGTTGCTGACCCTGTTCTTGGCTTGCTTAATGGTTTACAAAATGCCAGCTCCTGTTGATGCTTTTCTCTTAATGCGCCTGTGGGTGGAAAGGTACAAAATATACTGCATAGCATTACAGCACTAACTGAATTATTCTAAAGTATGCGCTATATCCAAAGGTGTATGACACAGTGCTTTTCTCAGTCACCACAGTATGCCTGTCATACCATCAGAATTCTAAAGTTTATAAAGCTACAACTTTCAAAAATTAAGAATTGAATTCATATAAACATAGAGGGAGCATCTGTCAAAGTTTTGTTTGATGTATTAGTAAAATATATATACACACACACACACACACACCACAAAATAAATAAGCTATTCTCAAAGAGACCATGAGGATTCACACACATGCACATGAACACATACATGAATGCACATGAATGCACATGAATGAATGTACATACATACATGCATACACACATGCAGTCATGCACTCCTGTAGACAGACAGAATCTGAATAAGAGAGTTTATTTAGACACCAGGCTAAGGGAAGTCTGGCAGGATAATAAATCCAGAAGAATTGAAGCTAGCACTTTTTTGTTTTCAACAGAGATAATTTTCAGGTGATCCTTTACAACACAGCAGCATGTTGAAACAGTGTGCAGTAGTCTTTCTCTTCACTTTCTGATTTGTGCTATATTTGTTTTTGAAATTATAGCAGAATACACAATGATTTTTCACTGTAAATTCTATAAAGCCAGTTGTTGTTGTTGTTGTTCTCCTCTCCTCCTCCTCCTCCTCCTCCTCTCTTCTTCTTCCCCCCATTCTTAAATATAGGCTCATTCTATATCTCAGGATTGCCTGGAAATCACGACAATCCTCCTATATCAACAAGTACAGGAATTAAAGTGTGTGGCCATCTTGTCTGGCTGATTTTCTTTTCGAATGATTTTTTTTTTTTTTTAAGAATACAGAATGATAAGTTTCATTATGTCATTTTAACACATGTAAGTTATTGTACTTGGCTCATATTTCTCTCCCCAACCCTTGTCCCCGCCCCCTCAAGGGTGCCCCTCCCAGTTCCTCCTCTGCTTTCTTCATAAATCTTAGAGAAACTGGTAGAAAAGTCCAGAATTCTGCTGCCAAAGTCCTGTGTTCTTTTTGATCATCTGGCCTGAGTCTTGTCATTTCATCACAGAGACTTAAGACAAGGCTGACATTAACAGGAAAGCTATTCTGGGAACTTTTTTGCTGTACTGTAGCTTTCATGTTGCAGATATTAAGGCTTAGAGTCAACCCACGTAAAATTAAACAGGAAACCAAACGAAGCCACCCACCCAGCTCTCTGCACTCTCAGGGTCTCCTGACATGACAATCCAGTCATCTGGAGCCAGAGAAATCCCAACCTCAGCCTGCCAATACTGTGCTATCTCACCATTCATGCTGAAGCCCTGGCGGGGCCCAGGCTACCTCCTTCACTGACCCGTATTGCATATTGATGTTGTATTGATGTTTCTTCTAACTTCTGATGCTATGATTACACTTACACTGAATTACACCCAAGAAAACTTCTACTTATTGATTTAATATTGAGCATGTTCATGTGTGTGTGTGTGTGTGGAAGGGGGATGGCAGAGGTTGTCTGAGGTTACCCTCAGGTACCACACTGCTCAGGTGCCATCTACTTTGGCTTTTCAGACAGGTTCCCTCATTAGTCTGGAACTTCCCAGTAGATTTGGCAGGCTGGCCAGCAAACCCCAATACCAGAATTATAAATGTGGTCTCTCTCTCTCTCTCTCTCCTTCCTCTCCTTCCCTCCATCCCCCTCCCCTCCCTCTCTCTCCTCCCCTCCTCCTCTTCCCCTCTTACTGAGACTCTAACTCAAGGCTTCATGCATGCTACACCAACTCTACCCTGAGGTATATCACCAACCATTTTATTTTATTTTAAGACCCTGCCTCACTAAGTTGCCTTGCTTGGTCTTGAATCCACTCTGTAATCCAGGAAGGTCTTGACCTTACAGTGCTCTTGCTTCTGCCTCCCAAGTGATTGGTATGACAGGTTTGTGGCACCAGACCCAACTCTATCTTTCTACTTCTCAGTTCATCCCAGGACTCTGGCCTGATTTGTCACAGATGTATTCACCAGCGCTTCAATTCTCCTAATCCCTTACTTTTATGATCTGTCAATTGGGGCAGGGTATCTGGTACCTTTGAGTTAGAAATAAGATATGGTCTCTCTCCTAAGAAGCCTAAAATTAAATAGAATGAGGAAAAGTGGAAAAACTGGAGAGATATACTGACACACTTTAATTTTGTTAAGCAAGCACTAAATAATAAGTGTGCAAGTCAATCCAGGAAACCATATTGAAATAAAGATACATCAGTTCCAAGGCATCCTGGGGTGTGTCCTTTTTGAGCAGGCATCTTTTCACGCTCACTGGGAATATCTTTCCTCCACCCTTTATTTTATAACCAGCCTAAATATCATCCTAAAACTTAAATCTTAGTACCCTAAGAAGTGGTCCATGGTCTCAATCCCCCTGTCCCATGTTGTGCTCTTCCCATGACACTGCATGCTAAGAGCATCAGGTATATTGTGAAAAAGGACTGGAGGGGAGGCTTAAAGGGAACAACAGAACTTGAAGAAACAGTGCACATTTGATTGACAGGATCAGGGAATGTACGGGTGAGTCCAAACTAAGCAAACAGGCCAGTAAATTAATTAAACAAGAAAAGGTTTTCACATTTATCCCATGGTTTTAATTTCAGCCCTATGTAATCATTTTAAAAATTATTTTTTCTATTTTTATTTTATGTGCATTGTTGTTCTGTCCTGCATGTTATCTCTATGAGAATGTTACAGACAGTTGTGAGCTGCCATGTGCATGCTGAGAGTTGAACCAGGATCCTTTGGAAAAACAGCCGTGTTTTTAACCACCAAGCCATCTCTCCAGGCCTGCCTTGTGTAATCTTTTTTTTTTTTTTTTTTTCAAGACAACATGAGAATTTCCATGGTGTGTTGGTAAATGACAAAATGTACAAGTTCTTCATATATAATGCCACAAACATGTATATCATGTTTTAATCAACAGTGTCTTTTTTTTCTTGCCTAACTTTATTAGGGATAGAGAAAGCCCATAGAAAACACCTTCCAGATTCCTTAAGCTACAAACAGGCCCCTCAGCATTCCAGCTGATCTAAAAAAAAAAAATGGTAGTCCCCTTAACAACATTGTTTTGAAATGAAAGTGTGCCCAAAACCATGGGCTATTCCAAAGACTGGTTCACAAAACAAAAACAACAAAAGAAGGGGGAAAAAGTCAGGAAATACTCATAATTAGTTCAAAGAAAATGCTTCTCAAAAGAACTATTTTGTTTGTTTGTTTGTTTAGAAAGTGGTATACCTTTTTTTTGTCCTTTTGAATTTCAGTATAGAATGTACTCTTGTTTAAAAGCATTTTAAACAAGAAATTATGTGAAAATGAACTAAAATACCTATGGGATTATCTGAAAAGCAGTTCAAAAGCTGTATTCCGTGGCACAATGTGTGCTTGCATGTATGTGTATGTATGTATATATGTGTGTGTGCTGTGTGTGTATGCACACATGATTGACAATATAATATATGCATACAGTATGCTTGATCTAGCCCTTTTCCTCTCCTCCAATTCCTCCTCACCAACTACCATCACTATGTTTCCTTCCAGTTTCATGTGTCCACCCTTCTCTCTCTCTCTCTCTCTCTCTCTCCTCTCTCTCTCTACTCTCTCCTCTCTCTCTTCTCTTCCCCCTCCCCACCCTGTGGATCTAAAAAAAACTTAGTGTTGCCAGTATGTGCATGGGTATAGTGTGTGTATAGGTATAGGACTATCAGTATGTACAACAGACGCCCAAGATCAAGCCAGACAAGCCCCAGTATGGAGCCAGCGGGGATGGGGAGGAGGTGTGCTGCTGATGCTGGAGGTGGTCAGGCGGCTCCACCACTAGATGAGTCACCTCTGGCATGGTGACTGTTTTGAAGTGTCACAAATTAAGTACACAGTACAGCTGGTTAAGGGTTAAAGAGGCCTGCTGGCCACCCGTCCCCTTGAGAGCATTGCTATGAAATTTACCTTTTAATTTAATTGTCCTTAGACTGCTTTTTAAAATTTCAGCCTGGTGGCAGACAGTGAAAACTCTCTTTGATGAAATGCATAATGTATCCTTACCACCCTAGAACAATGAGGCTGCATGGTAGCTCCTCCCTACAAGTCACTGTGCAATGAACAAATGTTACTCTAGCCTGGAGACATGGTAGGAACTGGATTGCTCAGGGAGAAACTGTTTTGCTAGGCTGGTACCTTCTCTATAGAGCATTACCTTGCCAGGGACAGGGGTAAGTGAGGTAATAATCTTTATGTGTGGGCATGTCAGTTCCTCATGTCAAGATTCTTAAAGTTGGGGACTTGTTTCAAGCCTTGCAATGATTCTTGCCATGGTCAGCAAGATTGAGAAGAGAGCAGACACAGTAGAGGCCAGATTAGTTTCTATTGGCTGCCCATCCTTTGGACACCTACCAGAGTCTTTCTGTAGCTCTAGATTGGAGACTATAAGGAAAGTGGAGTTCAGGAAGGGGAAAGAAAGGTACAAGATGCATCAAAATATACTAGATGCATGCAATCAAAGAGGAAGCAAAGAGTTAGGAAGGGGAGTCAGAGGGAAAAGTCACCTTGGCCATTCCATTCAAGCAAATGTCAGTCTGAAGACTGCGCTTTCCTCAATAGGTCAGAATATGTGTTTGGGGAGCAAATATGTCTCCCAAGGTGAGAGGGAACAGTTACAGAGGAAGAGTCTTAAGAACGAACTTGATATCCTTCTTAACAAATGGAATTATAGATTATTAAAGTTAACCAACAGTTAAAAGACCTCCACGCCTTTGCCTATTACTAGCACTACACACAAAACTGTACTTGCTTTCACCCATACCCTTTCGGCCCTCAGAGCTTCCTGGTGGAGAGGGTTGAGGGTGGTGGTAAAGATGGCACCTCTCCAGGTTGGGAGTGACAAGCAAGGTGTGGGGTACTTCTAGTGTGTTCATGCTCTGCTCTGCTAGTCTGTCTGGTCCAGCTCTTCTGCAAAGAGAAGGACACCAACTGGGACCTTGCAGTCCCTCGACTCAGCACAAAGCTTCTTTAGATTAGTGCCCAAACTAATTTTTATGACATGTCATTCCAGTAAGGGCACTGCTGTATTTCACAGATGGGCTTCCCCCAGATAGCCACTGTTGGTTGGCTGAGTTGGGATCTGGCTGGATTAGGGAAATTTAAGCTGACAGCTGGTCTTTTTGCATGAGAGCATAAAGCCCCTGTTGTTGGAGGAAGATGGGGGCTGGTCAGACCCCATGGCCAAGTAGGAGGGCTTGCTCTTAGCAGTGGCCAACATTTCCCAAGCTAAGATGACTTTTTAAGAAACAAAGATCGTTCAAGTACAGTTTCACTGTACATGGCCAAATGAACTCGGGCCCTGCCAAAGAGGCCAGAGCAGACAAGAAAACAGCCCAGGGGAGCATGGTGTGGGAACACAGGAAGAACTTAAAGGAGCCCACCCTGAGGTGGAAATCCCAGATGGTCTTCAACAAGAAACTTGGCTTCCCTAGAGCAGTGTGAATCACCTCTAAGTCTCCTTGGGAAGACTGACTCCCCTTACCAGTAGAAACTGAAAACAAGGATTTGGAAGGCTTATTTTCTGAAAGAAAGACCTGGATATCTAATAAAAGTGTGTGTGTGTGTGTGTGTGTGTGTGTGTGTGTGTGTGCGTGCGCATGCACATGTGTAAGGTACACATTGACTGTCTAGTCAGTATGCTAAAAGCTTAATGTGCCTTAACTCATCCGATTCCACAATACTCTTGGCAAAGGCATTGTCACTTTCCTGTGTTTATGGAGGGGGCACTGAAGCTTAGTGAGATCAGCTAGCCTGTTGAACTACACTGAAAGCCTAGCCAGCATGAATATCAGTGTTTTTCAAATTATAGGGCATAATCCACTAATTACTGTAAATCCACTTACTGGTCACTGATAGGCTTAACTAGACTGGAGAAACCAGAGAGGTCTACACAGAGGAAGGATAAGGGCTGTTTTGTTTTGCTGTTAGTTCAGTACTGCAGTGTTGTACATCATGGTTTACAGTGTAAACTCTAGTAGCCTGACATCTCTCAAAACTAATTTGATCTGTTTTTTAATTTGGTGTGAAGGAAATTAGATTGTGTATGTTCTCTGGTGTCTGGCTCCCTTCAGTCAGTGCTAATTTTTGAAAAGCAATGAATGTATGTATGTACGAGATACACATACCATGTGTCATATGACTTCCTACTTTTTAAACACGTCTCCTGTGGATGACATTGGGACCATTTCCATTCTTTAAAAAAAAAAAAAAAAAAACTACTGTGTACTCCATGAGCATTGTAGTATTTGCCTTCTGGCAAACACACATATGTGTACACACGGGGTCTACACAGGCATAGAGTTGCTGGGTCATTGGGCATGAAGGAGTCCATTGTTAGTAGAAATTGTCACTTTTTTCAAAGTAGTTAAATACTTCAAATACAGTGTAGTTTAAATGTTTTTTTTTTTTCTTTCTTTCTATGAATCATGGTTGAAGAAGTTTAAAATCTACTGACTTAGAGGAAAACCACAGGAAGATGCAATCTGCCACATAGACGTCAGAGTTGCTTGTGTACACTAGACACCCTTTTCCTCAGCTCTTTCCAGTGCCATCTACAACACTGAGCAAGACTGGGTTGATGGTAGGCCTGAGTAGAATGGTCATGGCTGACAAATCTCTAATGGGGTGTGCCTGGTGGGCATGTTGAGCTAGCTTCTGTGGAGGGTTCTGTCCTCCATGTCTGAAGTACCCTCCCTCCTAACATACATCTCATTCTTCATTCCCATTTGTCCTTTGTGCCCATCGACTCCTGAGTCCTCCAGTCACTGCCAGCTGCCTGCTCTCTGACATCCACCTGGTTGATAAAACACTAAAATCCTAAAGCTATCTCCTTCCAGAGAAATCTCGGGCAGTAGGATAGTCAACTCACAGCCCCTTGGAAGTGACTGACTATGTCTTGAAGAAAAAGGAAACAATACGCAAGAGAGACCAGAAGGAGCCTGCAGCCACCCCAAATAAGATTGTCTACAGGAGGGGAAAATAGACAAGCAGAGAAAAAGAGGTAAAATTCACAGTGCTTATGGGGATCAGGAGTCCAGATGAGCTTTCTGCCCTTTACCTGCAAGTGGTGATGAGACCTCTTGGGTTGTGTTCAACAATCTCTTGCTGGCACAGAACAATCCCATAATGCAAATCAAGCCCTTACTTGCTTATTGATGTTGATAACTGTGTGGCATGTTCTGAGTGGCCCAAAGACTGTTCAGTCAGGTCAACCTCTCCATATCTCTTGACTCATAGGGGGACCATGAAGCCTGAGAAGGAGAACACATATGACAAGTGGGTTTGAACTTTGTGACCTTTGATAGATACTGTAATCCACTCTGGTTTCCATCATCTTGAAAGCCCAAGCAGTCCATCCATACTAGCCCTTCTTAACATACATAAAGGTTCCAAATGGGCCAAGGGTCCCTTCTGTTCTAGGATCTGCCGCCTAAATCCCTTCTCTACCACCAATCTGAACTTTAAATACCATGTAATTGCAGGGCAAAGGCCATCCTCATTTACAGCAAAACCTAGATGTCATTCAAGATGGGTTAATGCAAGTTCCAATTGGCATAAAGCATAAAACATAGCTATCCAAATTGGGATATGTTGTAAACATAAATTACACAGAAAGCAAAGATTTGGTTTAACAATTTTTAAATGTAAAATATCTCATCAATAATCTTATATTGTTATATGCTGAAATGATAATTTGGGGTTATATTTTAGTTTCTTTTTTTAATGTTACCAGACAATTTTTGGTGCTATATGTATCTTGAAAAACACAAGGATAATGCCATCTAAAGTTAGACCTCTCTGTGTTCAAATTCATTGTTCACTTGTGGGAAAAAGCTTAATTTCTTTGTGACTTGGTTTCTTCTGTAGTAAGCTAAACCAAAGGTATTCATGTTTTTTCTGGATACTGCTGGAAATAGTACATTCATAGATGTAAAGCATCATCAGAAACTATGTCTATTACAGAATAAATGTTAGGTATGATCTTATTAGCATTTCCGGTCCTCTGTAAGGGAAGAGACTCTATGGAGTGTTTCCCAACCTGGTCTCCAGGGAAGTTAGGCACAGCAGGAAATCAATCATCTGTGCCTCTGAGATGCTTGCAGGATTAATGATAACAAGTCGGGAGCGCCTGCCTTTTGATATAGACATTGTACTGAGTCCAGATTCAGGCTGTCCTTTTATGATGAGCAAGACACATGAGTCTTTTGATAAAACTAGATCTTGTCCCATTCTCCTCAATATACAGAATGCTGGGAGAAAGAGTGCTATGTTGCCAGTTAGGCCTCGGATCACATACCCTATTCTTAGGCAAGGTGATTAGTACCATTCTTGTTTAATTTAGCACAACACTGAGCTCTGTTTTTTAAAGTCATGCTTAAAATGGAAGTAGATATACATATTAAGATGGAAATTGAAATCCATCTGGAACCTAAGAATATTTAATCTAAATCTTATGTAATAATGGTCTGTTAGGGTTTTTGTCCCCTGAACTGTTAGTAAGACCCTAGCTTTGGGCCACAATGGTGCCTGTTGTTCTCAATTCACTGAAAAACAAGTTCTGATCTTTTCTTTTTAAAGTATT
Organism: Mastomys natalensis; assembly: GCA_021653895.1. Taxonomy (NCBI): domain Eukaryota; kingdom Metazoa; phylum Chordata; class Mammalia; order Rodentia; family Muridae; genus Mastomys; species Mastomys natalensis. The sequence continues at coordinate 238,457 of JAJTUV010001812.1, read as the reverse complement.
CTGTTTCTAAATGCTTGTCAGAGAGAGAGAGAGAGAGAGAGAGAGAGAGAGAGAACACCATATTCTAGTGCTGTGAATTGGAAGCCACCAACTTTCCTGTTAACGGTCCCCTATTTATTGTCTAGATGTGTAAACGAATAATGATAATAATAATGGGCAAAGATAGTATTGAAGAGAAAATTAAATTCCATGGGTTGGATCCACAGAATTAAGGAAAAAAAAAGAGTATAAACTCATGCTTTCAGCCAATAATAGTAAGTTTTTTTGTTGAAGGCTAAAACCCACTGAGCTAAGTTACCTCAGCAGAGAAAGAGAAACGTATTCTATTGTTCAGTTTGAATTTCAGAGAGTTGATTTCTCTATTTTGTTATGGTGGTGTTTTTCTTTTTCTACAGTCTAACTTATAAGGATTGGAGAATGGTTGTAGGAGAAGGCAGAATTCTTTCCAAGAGGCTCGTAAAGCCTGTGTTCAGCCTCTCACCCAAACTCTGAGCTCGGTGAATCACTCTGTGACCTGGGAAAGCATCTCAGGAGGCTTATTAGCCGTAGGCTAATTAACAGAACCAGGGAATGTGGTACATCCCCTGGGTTCCTGAGCTCTATGACCAACAGCAAGACCCACACTGTGTGTGTGTGTGTGTCCCCAAGACCATTAAGTACTTATTAGAGGTTCAATTTTATGAGATCTGGGACAAGATGTCAAGCCAGGCAAGGAATACTGACGGGGATACTGTCCCTAAACCTTTAAAATTTTCAATACGTATATACGAGTAGCAACTCTGAAAGTGTCAGTCTTGAAGAATTTTGATAGAGACAGATAAAGGACACCCTGAGGACAGTGGACACAGATGTGGGCTGTGTTCACTGTCTGAACTGGAGTAGGGGGACCCAGAGCAACCTTCAGGTCTCATCCCTAGTTTGTACTTGCAGCTCTTCACGTGTTTCCTGATTCGCTGGTGTCACATAAACTTAATGTCACCATCTCAGACCCAGAGGTCTCATCCCTAAAATACAACAACAAAAAAGAGAAGCATGTCATAATGGTTTAGGGCATTACATGAGAGCCCTGGTCATGCCTGTTAACATTTTTTTGTGGCATACAATAATGAACTAAAAATGGAAACCATGCAAGGACTATTGTTGTCAGAATATGGTCTGTACCCCAGAATGCCATGATCAACATAGCGTTAAATAGGTCATTTGTAGTGTCTCTATTAATAAAATAGAAACCTGTACCATTAGATTTTGCTGATAGTGGAAGGTGCTACCCAAAGCCATCAGTGTACATGATTTTACATTGTTCGCTCAGTCCCCAACTCTGTACTTGTTTTTCTGTGTCCTCTCCCACATGGAAAACAAACCTACCAAAATTGGATGGCACACAACTGGAAGAGTAATATAACAAACATGATATTTTGTTTTGTTTGGGGTGGGGGGCCAGTGGAGTGATTTTATAAAACTATATCTTCCCAGGTACAGAGGACACACCTTTAAGCCTAGAGCTCAGCAGAGGCAAGGGGGGCAGGGGCAGTTGGCAGGGGCAGGGGCATGGGCATAGGCAGAGCAGAGGCACAGGCACAGGTATGGGCACAGTTACAGTCACAGGCACGACACAGGCAGAAGCAGAGGAAAAGTAGCCAGAATGACACACAAGGAAGCAAGGAACAGGAAAAGTAGAGTAGAAAAGATTTGTTAGCGTGAAGATCTGTCTTACAAGACCTTTCATGGACAACAGACTGTGGGGATAGCAGGAGACATAGCTACGAGCAGTTCTCACTTCAGGTCAGCCAATGACGCGCAGTGGTGGGCCAGCATTATGGATGGCCTGGTCTTCCCAGCCTGGACTGAGAGTGTCAGGTGTCTGTGGCCTCTCTTGACATCCCTTAGCTCTTCCAACTGGGTGATTTTAAGGCTTAGGAAGTCCCTGTTGTCTAAAGCATCTCACGTTAACTTTTATTTATTCATATACTTAATCATTTTTGAACTTGGGCTCAAACCCAGACATTGTCCAAGCTGAGCAAGCGCTCCACTGTAAGCTATGTACAAAACCCTTCCTATAATGTTTGAAGTATGTTTTTCAATTCCAATGTACCCATTGCTTTTGAAATGATCCAGCAATTAAAAACCAACTTTGTTTACAAATGAAGCAAAAGTAAGGGATGTTTTAGAATCCTTGAAATGAGAGAAAATTTAGCTACAAATCACTTTTAAACATGAAGTGTTTTCTTGACTTTTAATGAAGTTTAACTGTCGTGTCATTTAACAGTATACAACTTTTCTCCAGGTTGTTATTTATGAGTGCATACAGATATTTTAAATGTTCTATGTACCTATAGTTAGATCTTCTACTGTCAATTCTGGGTATGGTACCCATGGAAAATTGGCCTCTCTGTGTCTCAGTGCTTGTTGCACAAGTGTTTGCTAAGTATTTGCTTCATAATTTAAAACACACCAATTCATCAAATTAAAAACAAAAACAAAACAAACCAAAACCCTGAAATGTATAGTTCCTTTCTTTGCTAAAGGCTTGGGAAGGAGGGCACATTAAAAGGCAGGTGGATGGTGGGCATGGCGGGGTTGCAGCTGTCCTCAGATTTCTGTGGGTCCCATTTGCCAAGAAAAGATATGTCCTAATTTGGCTTTTAATTGCAGGTGTGATTGTCCCCAGAGCTGTGCCAGGGACATTACCATGTTAATAGCAGGAAGTGTACTGGGATCAGAGAAGCAAGTTCCTCCAGCAGCTGACTCCGCAGCCTTTCTCAAAGGCAGGATTCTAAATATACTGAAAGGGGGACGAGTCGCTGGTCTTGGGAAGGGAGTCTCTTTGTGGGTCTTTGAGGGGTGGGTGTGGGTAAGGCAACAGATTAAGCAGTGGATCAAAATATAAGCGAAAGCCTTGCTCCCCAAGTTAAAAAGCAGAAAAGAATCAAACTAAAAATAAAAATAGCTCCAACCCAGAGATCAAGAGGACTATTTTGTGTAAAGGAAGAATAGAAGTGGTCCGCTTACACTCTGCCAAGCCACTAGCTTGAAGTACATCATTGTGCCAATGGCAGAGGGTCTGAAAGGCTCCATTATTAAGAAGTTAGTGCTTGACAGCGGCCGACTCCACAGCAAAATCGCTCCCTTCCAAGAGACAGCATCCTAGGAGTCTTGGGTTAATCACTCAAATCTTCAAATTATCCTCCAGGGAGCAAAACGAAGCATGCAGACTCAAAAGCAGATCTGGGGCTGAGATTAGGAGAAGGGGTCCTTCCCATTTTCAAAAAAACCCGACCATTTCGATTGTAGAAACCACAAGAGGGGGCAGGGAAAGAGGAAAACACACCCGAGTACCAGGCACACACTAAATGGCTGGCAACTGTACAGCCCTACAGGAAAACAAGATCTGCCCATGTCCCTACTCAGGGCAGCGCTGGATACACTTCTAAAACAAGTTGTTTCCAATCAAATTGCCCGAGGAGAATGGGGGTGCTGAATGAAGGCACCCGGGCTTTGTTGCAGAAGAATAGTTTCTCTAGACACTGGCTCCTGGAAGAGCTAATACAGGTCAACTCTCATCTACTCAAATAAAAATACTACTTGACCATCATTTCTTCTAGACAAGTTCTTATTTACTAGTTCTACCTTCTGTCAAAGGGAGTACACTCGTTTTGTTGCTGTTTCTCTGTGTGTGCATGCATACATTCATGTGTACCCATACAAGTGTGTAAGGAAGCATGTGGAGGCCAAAGATCAACTCAGCTCTCTCTCTCTCTCTCTCTCTCTCTCTCTCTCACACACACACACACACACACACTCACTGTCTCTCCTTCCTTCCCTCCCTCTCTCTCTCAGTCCCTCCCTCCTCCCTTCCCTCCCTTCCTCCCTCCTTCCTTACATGTCTCTCTCTCACTCCAGGGTTTTCCCTGGGATCCAGGTCTTGTCAATTAGTCTAGACAGGCTGTCCAGGAGCCCCAGGAATCCTGACTCCACATCTCTGCCACTCCAGCATATAGGTCGCAGGTCCTCTCTGCCACACCAAGCATCTGAACATGAGTTCAGAGAATGAAAGACAGGTTCTTGTTCTTGCTTGGAAAATGCTTTCCCGAACTCTCTCCCCAGCCCCCAGTCAATCATCATCACGAAAATCTTTAACCTTTCCCACGTTTTCTCATAAATCCTGAGCTTTCAGAGTCTCCTAGATCTTTCTGTAAGAAACATTGCTCAAGGAAATGATCCTGGGCATATTCTTTAGGTGAGAGAGGGGCTCTACAAACTATAAGAACTTTAAAAGAAGTTTAAGCCTGGTGTTCTCATTAGGATGATAATTTTACCCATTGGTGATGCAGTGCTTCTACAGGAGTGGTTTACCGTTGTGCAGCCATCTTTATGGAGGGTAGTTTTAGTTTCTCAAACAAGGATTTGCTAGTTTACTTCCAGGGACAGGAAAAAGTATCTTTCTTTCAAGGACTCTTAGGGTTCACAAAGTCTTTGAATATTAGCTACAAAGAGGGTGTTATCTGTTTGCCAACCAGGAAATGCTCAGATTCATCAATCTACATCTGCTAATTTGGAAGCAGATTTGTCAGGTCCACTGATAGGGACTTCATGCATTATGAAAGAATTCTAAGAATTAGACCAGTAAGTGCTCATTAAGTTTGGGTTTGAGATTAAATTATTGTGTAAAATGCATGAATATCAATGTTAAGATATTTAGGTTTGTTTGGTTTGTGTTGGAGATTGAACCTGAGGTGTCACAAATGCTACACCACTATGATGTCACCTACTTTTCATTTGGAGTCAGGTTTCTTTAAGTTGCCTGAGTTGGTCTAGAATTTATGCTGTGGCCCAGCCTGTCCTTGGACTTTAGATCCTATCTCAACCCTTCTAGTAAATGAGATTTTAAACCTGTGCGCTCAGGCTGAGCTGTTTAGTTTTCCTATCTTTATCTTCCATTCAGGACACACTTGATTCTTTGTGTTTCCACTGTCTGAGAGCAACTTTGGTGACGCTGTGGACAAAGATACAGGGTTTGTTAGGTGCTGAGAGCAATATTAACCTCTGAGCAGTATCACCACGCACATATGTCCACATTGCTATAGAGCTGGCACCATCATCCAAACGTTTTAATACCTCCAAACTAAAAATGCCACCCCACTAACCCCCAACCCACCAATTTCCTCCAGTTCCTGGCAGCCACTTCTCTACTTCTTGTCTCTGAATATAACTATCTGTCCTAGTCTTCTTGGGATGATGCTCTGAGCCTTCCTATCAAGGTAAACTAGGAAAGCCATGTGTCTTCTGGTTGATCTTCTATGACATGTGAGTTGCCCAAATCACAGTATCTGGATGCAACTCATTGGCACATATGAAATGTTTCCTACATTGCTCCCTAAAATCTTTTGTCATGCCAACCAGGAGGAACTGCAGTGCCTCAAGGTGACCCACAAAGGAAGTGCACTGCATGCTGACACAGAATGCATCTCCGTTTCTAGGACTGTGGAGCAGTTATCTCAACACTCTGTCCTCTGCTTACCAAGTATTCCCCAGTGCTGTTCTCAGCAAACCTCACGGTGATGGGATAGGAAGAGTAACACACACAAATATTGCTGGGTTAAGAGATTAGTCCTTGCATCTGGAGCTCTGCCCAACTCTCATTCTTCTACTCAGACCAGGGTGCTCTAGAATATGTGTCCAACTTCCATCATTAAATGATTTCTCTCTAGTCATTTCTACCTCTACCCAGACCAGATGTGTACCCCTTAGCATAAGAGGCTGCTGTGGCTTCCTGCCCAACGTAGAACCTTTTTTCTCGTAGACTAAGATCCTTGGTACTTTGTCCCATTCAATCAATTGCCTTGCCAGGCCCTGTAAGATAGGATACTTTTTGTTTTGCTATTTTGTTACTGTTTTTACTAAAAATAGTGAAGATCCTGAGCGTTCTGGCCTAAAGTAGAATTCACAAAGGAAGTAGATTCTTACTAAAGTTCTTCACCCTGGAGCATACCACTGTATGACCCAAGTGTTTCAGACATGCTCCTTTGGAAAGCACCATCCACTTCCAATAGAAAGATACTCTCTGTATCAATTCTGAGTATTATCTGTCATAGGGTTCTCTTGCCTGGTCTATCTCAGAACAAAATTGCATGTTTCAATCTGATATTGTTTGTCTCTCGCTGGTTTGCATGCAGGAACCTTTGTTCCCAGAGTTACAGAATAGAGAGGAAGGGAACTGGAAGGGGTGAGGTTTAATGGGAGACAGGCAGCCTATGGGGACGACATCCTTAGGAAGGATTAATGCCCATATCATTTGGAGGCATCAGTCACATGAGAGGTAATTGTTAGAATGCACCCTACATTAGGTTTCTTCCACAACTGTTCACAAGTCTCACATGCACCCCTGCTGTGTGATCTTGCCCACCAGGTGATCATGATCCCACTACCACCACCACAGACGAAGGGCCAACCTGAGCTTGATCTTTTTTGGCTTCCAAAAATGCCAGGAAAAATATATTTATTTAGCTTAGAATGAATGGATTACAGATCAAATAGACAATTAAAAAATAGAAATGTCCAATAAATATTAGTGGAAAATTTTAACAACCTTAGCCATCAGGGAAATGCAGATTCAAACTGCTCTGAGGTTCCATGTCATCCTAGTCAGAATGACTGTCCTCAGAATACAAATGATAGCAGATGCTGGCTCATGTGATAGAAGGGACATTTATTCAGTTCTGAATGGCGATGTTAACTAGTGTAGCCACTGTAGAAAATCAACATGGATGTTTCTTAGTAAACCAAAAATAGAACTATCATATGAGCCAGCTGGATTATTGCTTATTTTATTGCTGTGATGAAACACTATGACCAAGACAATTTATAGAAGAGGTTTATGGTTCCAGAGGCTTAGGGTTCGTGATGGGGGAGCAGAGGCTGAAGCAGCAGCCGAGACCTCACATTTCAAAGCACAAACAGGATGCAGAAGAGTGTGTTCAAAATGGTGCCAGTCTTTTAAAACCTCAAAGCCAACTCCCCTTAGAGTAAGTCTGCCATCAAGTCCACACCTCCTAACCTTCCCCAAACAGACACCTAATGGGGGCTAAGTATTCAAATGCTCCAGATTTAGGGAGGAGCATCTCTTTCAAATCATATCAACTAATACAATTCCAGGTTATATGTCTAAAGGACTCTAAGTCCTGCCACATAGATATCATAGATGCCCATCAGTAGATTAGTGAATAAAGAAACAACAAGATGCGTATACGCAAAGGAATTTTAATGGGCCATAAAGAAAAGTGAAATTATAAAATTTGTGTGAAAATGGAATCAGAAATTATTATGTTGACGTGAAATAAGCCAGACTCAGAAAGAAAAACAGTGTGTCTTTTTCTCATGTGTAAATGGGATTTAAGGGTTTATTTGTTGTGTGTGAGTACACATGTATGTGTGTGTTCGTGCACCTGTGCTTATATGAGTGTATTGTTATGTGTGCATGCATGTGAATATGTGTGAGGGTGCCTGCATCTATGTGCATATTCATGCGTGTGTGTGTGTGTGTGTGTGTGTGTGTGTGTGTGTGTGTCAAGAAATCAGAAAAGGAACCATGGAAGGTAAGAAAGTATTTTATGGGAGGGACTGGAGGAAAGAGGATCATAGAAGAGATGTGACATGAGAGCAGGAATACTGGGGTGGGGGGGAAGAAGGTGATCAGGAAGAAGGAGACAAGGGTATGGGGAAGGGCAAAGGAGAAGGAGGGCAAGTCAAATCAAGTATTATGAAAACTCCACAATTAAGCCCATGATTTGTATGCTAACTTAAAACAGCAACAGTACAGTTTGAATAGACATGTCTTCCCAAAATTCATAAGTCAAGGAGCAGGCCTCATCATGAATTTGGAGGGAATGGGTGGACCATGGGAAGGGAGGGTGGAAATGGTATAATTATATTTTAGTCATTAAAATCACAAATAAAAAAGTAAAAAAAAAATTAAAAAGCACATATCTCAGGCTCCTGGTTTCTAAAGTGGGCATTGGAAAGTGGGTATTTATGTCATAGTTCTATTACTTCATGTATGGGACTGTATACTTATAAAAGAGGGAGCCTCTTGGCCCCTCCCACCATGTGATGGTACAGCTCTGGGCTGCCATCCACGATACACACAACAGGCTTCCAGCAGTCACTGACTCTGTTGGCGCCTTTACTTTGGAGTATGTAGCTTCAAGAACTGTGAGCAATAGATTTGTCCTGTTAACCAGTTACTGAGCATAGAAGTTATTTCTGTCATAGCCCAATCTATATTTTAACATCGTGGTAGGAACACTATCACACTCCCATGATTTTCGTCTCCCACTCAAAAATAAAATAAAATAAAAATAAAGCCTAGGGAATTTCCTTCATAATAAATTCTTAAGAAACCTCACAGAGAAGCCAGGGGATGAGGCACGCAGTCTTAATATTTCAAGGATCTTGTCACAGAGGCCAGCTTTTACGTTCTGTCATAAGCTCCTTCTTGCATGACTTCTTGGTTCAGCTATGGCATGATGACATTCTCAACAGCGGAATAACAATTCCTCCACGATTACTTCATGACTTTGTATTCTATAAAACACATGTACACACCTTCTCTCACATCCTGGTGGCCGTCTCTTAGTGCTAGGACGTGGCAGCTGGCTCTGGCTCTGGTCCGCAGTGATACAGCTGATGGAATGTCACCAAGTCAGCAAGTTCATGCTGCTGACTCGTGATGGAGAGGGTGTGAAGCTGAGATCTGACTGTGGTCTGACTCCTTGCAGAACGGAGAATTTTTAGAGCATCCCTAAATAAGGAAATGTCTTCCAAGGCCGTAGATCTTGGGGCAATGCTTTCCCATTCTTGAAGACTTGCAATGGACACTCTCATGTTTGTTTAATGCAACCATGTGTCTTTTTCTTCAGCCAAGCAACTCTCAGTATAATTTAATTGTAAGTTTGTCTTGTTTTGAAAGTACTGGAATTCATTTACATTAACCTGAAAAACTAAGCAGGAAGTCATACAGAGCAAATGTGGTCATACAAGATTGTGTTGTACCCAAGAGGGCTCATCAGTCAAGTATAGAGTAGTCTGGAGTGTAAGATGAGGTCTGCTCAGCTACAGTTAGGTGTTGGGTGTTGAGTGATGCCCAAAGCCTCATTTGTTAATGGCTTACCCACTGGGGGGTGCTCCTGGAAGATGGGCCCTTAAAAAAGTAGGTCTGGTTAGAGGTTTTGTGTCATAGGCTTCACGGCCTCAACAGTGATTATGGAGCCCCAGTTCCACTCTCCCTTTCTTTTGTTTCCTGACCACAAGGTAAGCAACTTACCTGGTTCCCATTCTCCTGCCATGATGTGAGCACAGACCCAAAGCCACAGAGCCAACCGCTCATGGACTGGAATCACTAAAACTCTGAAACCAAACAAGCCTGTTTTTGTTTATAAGCTAATTGCCTCAGGTACTACATTATAGTGATAGGAACCTAACACAAAATACAGATACACTGCTAAAACAGACTGCAGCTCCTGAAGCTTGCCCTCATCTCTCTTCTTCATAGTTACCTCAGACTATATAAACTTAGAGTCATGTTTTGCCAAGATATAGGATTTCAGAGGGTCAAAGCAAATCTCACATGTCGATAAAAAAATCTATGAGTCTGGTGTTGCTCTGTGCCTAAAGAAAAAGGTCCTCCCAGTCTAATCTGAAACTAGCAGTGCCACTTGACCTGGTCTTCCCTGGGGACTAGGAAACCACTCTGTTGACTGTTGGCTGCTTTAGAGCTCAGTAGGTACATTTATGAACCCTTGCACAAGCCACTCAGAGCTATCTGCAGCAGGCAGGTGGGTGTTTTAAAGCCAAAGAAATGTCCACTGTGATGGGAAAAGGAAAACACTGGACCTGAATCTATCAACAAAGCATGGTACATGCCTGGGTACCTGAGGTGACCGCTACTCAGGTTGGTCTAAGTTATCTATTGATATCTTAGTACTTTTTCATGTCACTATTTCACGGTTGACCAGGACTCCACTGTTGACCTAACCTGAGCCTTGCATACTTTTTGAATTTATGAAGGAAAGTTGAATAAGCCTCTGACACTGATTACTGTATGGCTACATTCTATTGGGAATTTTATCTAAAACAAAATGAGGAAAGTGTGTTTGTGTGTAAGTAACTTGTAAGTCTACAACATACTCTCTGTACAAAACAAACTGGATGGCAGGGAGTCTGTTGAGAGGGGCCAGGTCACTGATTGATTTAAGGGGCCAGACAGAGTGTAACACAAACAGTTCTGGACACATCTTAAAATGAATTCAACATAATGACAGGGTATTAAGTTGTTTAGAAACAAACAATTGGGATAGGAATAGAAAGGGGAAGCTTAGAAAATGTGTCCTTAAATACAGTCTAGAAAGTACAAAAGACCTTTTTGGTTTCCAAAAGGTAATGATTTCATGGAAATAGTAATGAGAAAAGATCCAAAGCATTATTATCAAAGTTTATAGAACTTAATAGTTATAATAAGAATGCTTTCCAGTCCTAGGAATGCAGAAACACATTGTTTATTTCAATGGATGTAGCAGTTCAGCTTCACCTCTTCAGGCACAGAGATTGGTGTTTGGGTATCTGGCTCAGACAGGCTCCTGAGAAAGCTGCTAAGAGATATGCAGTGGAGTCTGAGGTTCCACAAGACACTGCTCACTGCACTGGCAGGCATCTCCTTGCTTTACTAGTAAAGCCTATTTAATAGATAGGAAGGCCAGAAGGCTAATGGAAGGTCAACCACCAGTCTTCAAAAGCCTGAGGAGTAGATAAACAAATAGTCTAACTTCATTAGCAATTATCTTTTGTCTTACAAGGTTTCCTTCTCCTATAAGCTGGTTAGTGTCTTTAAGTTATAGTTAGAAATCTATCACCCAGACTAAAACACTGGCCACTATAAAAAAACAAAAAACAAAAACAAAAACAAAAACAAAAACAAACAAACCAAAAAACCAGTACACAGAGGATCTGGGGAGATGACTCATGGAGTGATGTGCTTGCCAGGTAAGCAAAAGAAGCAGAGATCAAATCCCTAGCACCCATGCAAATGCAGGATGGGTGAAACAACCTGCTGTGATCTCAGAGCATAGAAGGTAGAGACAAGGAATCTTCTGAACAAAGTGTTCAGCTAGACTCTCAGTCCCCACTGAGTTCAACTGAGGAAGCCTGTCTCAGGATAGAAGACAGACAGTAACCAAAAAAGACACTGATATCAATCTTAAAGATATGTGCATAGGCACATGTGTGCACAAGAGAGCAAGGAAGTGGGGGGAGGGTACAAAATAACTGTCATTAAACATTTTGTCAGCTAAAAATTAAGTTAGTATATTACAATATGTGTCTTCAGTTACCAAGACTTGGGAGAATGAGTCAACAGATCCTTTTCCAAATTTGGACTTTGCCAGGGAAGGGTGGAATGATCCTGAGAACCCTGGATGTTGAGTAACTGAGAAGTAGAAAAAGAGAGCATCCACCAGTTGTCCTGGCTCAGCAGATGATATTCTTTGTCTGGTCCAAGAGAGTCAGAGCTCTCATTAGACCCAGTGTCATGGTCAAGTGGAACTTGCCTGACACAGTCCCTTCCTAGAAGGAAGACTCAGAAGACACCCAAAGGCCCTGGGGGACATCGTGACAAGCAAGTAAGTGGTGGAGAGTGGAAGAGAAAGAGAAGCAGAACAGTGTTTGCCCAACAGTGTGTGCCCAATGAAGCAAGGGAATCGGAGAGTCAAGAGTGCCGAGGAACAGCCTAACATGAGTAGCCTTTGATGCCACCCGAGGCCATGGTGAGGCACTGGCCTGTGCTGCCGCCAAGAGCCATGTCTAGGTCTGTGTCCCTGCAGCAGTATGTGTGTGTGGGGGGGTGTCTATATGATGGCAGTGGCCCATGTTACCAACAAAGGTCATGGATATCCCTGGTTTGGGTTATCCCCTGGGACCACTTTGATGTCCAAAGGCTGTGTAGAATTGACTCTGCCCTTCCCAGCTGCAGCACCCAGGAGAGCTGGCCCTGCCCTTCACCTGTGTATCATGGGAGAGCTGGCTGAGAAGACATGAGTGATACCCCAACCCTCTTTTGCCGCCAATGGTGTGTGATAGACCTGGCTCTGCCCCTTACCAACTGCATTATTTGGGAGAGTTGGCACTGGTGGTGTGGGTATGAGAGAGCTGTCAAGCTGTCAAGCTCAGCTACCACCCAGGCCTAGATCCAGGGCTTTGAGTTGGGCCATCCCAATATCTATCTCATCTATGAACTGCTGGAGCACATGAAGTGGAGGCAGTCCTGCAGAACCAAAGCTGCAGGATCTCCATGAAATAGGGCAACAGGATAACCTAGAGGAGCTCTGGTAAGAATCCAGTACTAACAGTGCAGCAACAGCTAGTGGCTTCAAACCAAATCAATAACGCAATGCGATAAACATTTGCAAGAAAAAGCTATTTGGACGAAAGGGTTGTCCTGTCTGACACCCTACAGCTTCCAGAGCAAGGTTGGTTGGTTGGTTTTCTTTTGGGGGAGATTTGAAGGGTAGGGGGTGGATACAGGAGTATGAGGAGATGAGTGGGATTGGGGTGCATGATGTAAGATCATAAAAATAAATAACAGGTAAAACAAGAAAAACTTTCACCTGATTCAATCTGTTATGTTGGCTGTGACTTGGTCTTTTTGCTATTCATACAGGGAACCTACAGGTATATCCAGTTGGGGACGTGAACAGAGGAGAGGTGAGAATAAAAACTTTATCAACCTCAATCAGACTTGGGGAGTCTGATGCCAGGTCGTTCATTGTCAGCATATTTAAAACATAGTGCAACTCAGGAAGAAGTTTCCAGACATCTATCATTCCTGTTCCAGGTACACAATAAAGCTTAAGGCGTGGCTACCTAGAAACTTCTTTTGCAAAGAACACTTGGCCACAAGCATGGGTTCTATAGCTACAGGACCTAGAATCTAGTTTGCTCTCTGACTGAAATAGCATAACAGTCATAAAGTACATGTGACATCACGTGACACCCCTCCCCAGAGGATGGGTTCTATTGCCTGGCAGCTGAAGAGGGGGAGTCTGGGATAAACATTCTGGGGGGAGCAAGGGCCTGGGAGATGGTTCAGCAGTAAAGAGCCCTGGCTGCTCTCACAGAGGACCCAGGTCCTATTCCCAGCATCCCCATAACAGCTTACAATATTTGTAACTCCAGTTCCAGGGCAATCTGATGCCTTCCAATCTCCACAGGCACCAGGTATATCCATGGTACACAAGCATACATGTGGGCAAAACACCATACCATAAAATTTTAAATTAAAAAAAAAAAAAACCTGACACCAGAATTCTACATTTGTTTCTTCGGTCTACTTGCGTGGATACACTGGGATCACTTAAAGCCCATGGTCGGTGTTAAGGTTTTGTATGTTCTGTGGATTTTGAAGAATGTATAAGGTCATAGATCACTTTCTATGAAACCCTATGGAACAAAGCCATGTCCTTAAAACTTCTACATCATTTTTCCTTTCCTCGATCTGCTGGTGACCATTTACCTTACTGTTTCCACTGTTTTGCCCTTTCCAGACTCCTGTCATGCTGTCCCATTAAAATTGTGTGTTTACTTGTTTCAAGACTGTTGTCCCACTACAACTGTATATCTCATTTCTTCAGTTTTTTTTCTATTTAGTGATATGAATTTAAGCTTCCCTCATGCATGCCTTTATAATACCATCACTCAAGAGGCTGAGATAGGAGGACTTTTGAGTTTGAAACTAACCTGGGCTACACAGGAAGTTCTAGACTAACCTGGGCTACATACAAAGACTTGTCTCAAAAACTTCCACCATATCTTTGACAGATTAATAATTTGTTTCTTTAGTGCTAAATAGTATCCATTGTTAGGTGTTCTACCAGCTCAGTGATGCACACAGTGGGCTGGAAACATCACGAATTTCCATCACTTCTGACATCTACACAAAGTTAACACCACAGACCTACTTGAAGATTCCAGTCCTGGCTCTAGTGGTTTACAAAAGCCACTGATGCCAGAGTGAAGGTTTCTGTTTATTCTCTAAGTCCTTGGTTGGGAAATCACTGTGCCAATGACATTTGTAAGACTGCCTCAATGCATTTTGTTTTCTAGCAGCCTATGGTTGAGATGTGTTATGGCTTTTTTCTGTTCCTGTAACAAATACAAACAAAAGAAATTTAAAAGGAGATGGGGTTTACTTCAACTTACAAGTTACAGTCCATCACTGAGGGATGTCAGAGCAAGAACTCAAGCAGAAACTTAAAGGAAAGCCTGCTTATTATTCCACACAATATTACCTCTGCCCAAAAAACTCCTTTATAGCCAGAGAGGTATAGCAGGAACCATGGAAGATGCTGCCTGCTAGCTGACTCATAGGCAAGTTTTGGTCAATCAGCTCTTCTTATACAGCATAAGACAACTGGTACTGCCCACAGTGGGCTAGACACTCCTATATATGTTGGCAATCAAGACAACCCCTCACAGACATGTCCATAGGCCAAACTGATCTAGGCAACCTCTCTCTCTCTCTCTCTCTCTCTCTCTCTCTCTCTCTCTCTCTCTTGTGTGTGTGTGTGTGCGCGCGCGCGCGCGCCCGTGTGTGCACGTGCAGCGTGATAACTCTAGGTTGTGTCAAGTTGATAGTCAAAACTAGCTAGGCCAAGTTGACTTTTGGAAAATGCACCCGCACCCTTGCCTTAAAATTGATTGATAAGATTCCTAAGGTCACATCTATCATCTGTGTGGTAGTCAAATATGTCCTCAAAGTACCAAACAATCCATTCAACATAATAATCACCCCTGATATTCCTGAATCAGGTAGTCTTGAGGTTGAAGTGTATCTGTTCCCTCTGAGCCCTCTATGCACACTAACACACTTTGAATCTTCTCTGCCAGTCTTTCAATATGATGTTTCTATTCTTCATTGTAGCATTGATGGTGCTATTTGAAATGACCATGCCAAAACTTTCAGTAAGCTACTTGGCCTGCCCTGGAGCTGACAGGTACTCTGAGCTGTCACCATGCATTCATCTACTGTGAATTGAAAGACATTTCTTTCAGTTGCTCTAGCAGGATCACCTGCTATCTGTGCCCCATTTTCTATCAGCTAGCTCTATGACCTTCAACAGCCAAATCCAAATGACTAGAGGCCTGTTAGCACCCATGCCAGGGCCTCAGCCTCAGTGGGTTTTGTTACCACTTTGGTGAACCAAGACTCTCAGTTTTTCTTTTCTAACATGAATTTAATACAATCTAATTTTTAGAAACTTTGCAAAGAAAGAGCAATAAATGACCAATTGTCTGCTTTCTTCATCCATGCAGTCTCTCAAGCAAGAAGCAAGAGACTATAACACACAACTTTTTAAGAAGAATAACTGTGATATCTACACACTTTCATTATGATCATTGTGCTTTACCATACAGACGCACAGATTTAAGAATACTTAAACGTAGAGATGGATTGACTAAAGTATCTGTCATGGATGTTCACAACATCAAATCCCACCTCTCAGCTAGGACCATCCACAGAGGAAAACCATCATGTGAACGCAAAGTGCTGCCCACGTCAATGTGCTGGAAACACAGGAAAGTGGTGTAGTAGATTTGCTACCAATGAAGCACACGTTCTGCCACGGCAGATGCTTTCCAATCCACCAGTTATACAGAGGGTGGCTGGGATGTGCTCTGAAGCTGTGTCACTTCTAAGAAACAGTGGGCATAAGAAATAAGTGTCGAGTGTAAGCTGAGAGGGGGAGAGAAGACCACAATGCTTCTATCGTCTTCATCGGTCTGGTCCAGAAGTGACTCCAAGAGACTTCTGAGTGCTGAGCTCCCCTTCAAATGCTGAGGACGCAGCAGAAAAAAAGCCAGACAAAAATCTCTACCCTGAGTGGTCAAATCGGAGTTGTGGAGAGGTAGAAATTAAACACAACAAATAGAACGTATACTAAAATGGATGTTGGAGACTTCCCCATTTCAATTAAAGTTGTCAAGGTAGATCAGACCAGGAGGGTGGCACTTCAGGAAATCTCCAAGAAAAGAAGGAAGTTGGGTGAACACATAGGGACAAAATGTTCTAGGAAGAAGAAAATGCAGAGACCCTGAAACAGTCCTTTGAGAATGAACAGAGAAGTGGCTAAGGTGGGCCCAGGACAGCAAGGGGAAGCTATCTGGTAGTAAGTAAAGATAGTAATAACGGAGACGCAGTTTGTGTGGACATCAAAAGCTTATGAAGGTGTTTGGCTTCTGCTCAGGCAAATAGAAGATACTTGAGGCTTCTAAATGAAAGGGTGTAAAGATATGTCATATTTTAATTACATTTTTATCTCTTTGGTGTCTGTGTGCTCATTGTTATGAATATGTGTCTGCCACAGCATCTGAAGATAGCTCACAAAAGTCAGGTCTGTCCTTCTACCATGGAGACACTGTGAAGTGAACTCCATTGAATTTGGTGGCAAATGTCCTTACCCACTGAGCCAGCTTGTTCATCCCTGAATTGCATTTTAACCAGAGCACTTTGTCTTTAGGGCCCAGCATTGTCTGAAAGGGACAGGAGGACAAATGGCCTAAGCAAGTGCTGTGGCACGATGGCAGATGGGACCACAGCAGCTTAGACCAGAGTCAGACATGGTTACAGATAGAGTAGATCGATGGAGTGGAGGAGGGAGGGAAAGGAGGGTGAGGGGCAGCTTGATGGAAGATGGGTTTTCTCTTTTCCTTTCCAATGAGGATTTCAGATGGATATTTTCTCGTGAATAGCCTTCTCTACTTTATAGTATGATCCACTGATGAAGAGAGATGGAGAACCAACATTTGCCCTGGAAACTACAAGGATTCATGTCTGGGATAGAGCTGATAAATGCTGGCTGTACATCAAGATCACCTGAGATACTTGCAACCTACCATTGCCTAGCGTTACTTCAGGGATTCTATTTCACCTAGGGTAAGGTGATTAGGAATTTTAAATCCTTCTCACCAATGGTTCTAATATTTCTCTAGAATTAAAAATAAATTGCTAACAACAACCCCTAACCCAGTTAAGCCCAACAACCCTTAACTTGTTAAGCACCCCCATATACAGTGATTTTACAATGAGACTTGAAGCAATGAAAACACATGAAGTGGTCAGTGGAAAGGCTGGGTGGAAGCATTCCGAGCAAGGGCAATAGCCACTTGAAAGAGATGATAGCCGGAGAAGTACTGGCATTACAAACCCACCAGCAGCCTCTGTGGCTATTTACAATAGTAGATGGGGATAATGCCCAAGTGTTATGTGCTACGCTAATAGTGTGCCCTTCAGTTCATTTCTTGAAATCCTGACACCTGATGGGATGTCAGGATGTCTCCTCTCCTCTCCTTTCCTTCTGCCATGTTGGGACTAATACTAGTGACCTGCAATTCATAAGAAGGCTAGAACTCCCAGCCTCTAGAACTGTGAAAGGTCCGCCTAGCCAATGGTTATTTGCTATAGCAGCTTGAGCTGACAGGTACCCGATGCCATATTCACTCACTGCCTTCCCAGAGGCCAGGGCCTGTGAAACATTATTGGGCTGTGTCTTGCGTGTGGGCATGGGTCCTGTTGTGTTGAGCTGTGGGTCCTGCGTCTGCCTCTGCCACCCCAAGGGGCTAGAGCCACTGCTTAGAGAGGCAGAGTTGTGGGAATTTGGCTGAGTTCACTCCACTTAGATGTCGGGCTGTGAGAAGTCACGGGACTCCATCCTTGGAGTGGAGGGAACACATTCTGGTGTCCCGTGGGGACCCAGAGCTCTTGGGTTAGGGGTCCCTGGGCCAAGGCGACCAGGATCCGACTGGTTCTCTGGCCCTTGGGCCCTCGGTCACCACTGAGAGACCACAGAAGGACTGAGACACTGGAGACGTATGGGCTGGATCGACCCACAGCCAAGGAGGTAGGGGAACAAGCTTCAGCTGCATCCAGAGGGGATGAGACTCTTGGTTGCAGCAACTCGCTTGGCTGGGTCATGTTTGGCTCTGCTTGTTTGCTTGAGTTGGTGGTCTCCATGCCTAGAAGCGTAGAGAGGTCATTTGTGGGAGGTTAGAAGGCAGCTCTGTAGTTGAAGACCTTTTCCACAGTTCTCTATGGTGGGTCCCAAAGAAGAAAGATAGTCCATGGTCTTAGGATATGGTCCTAAGATATTTATTGTCATGGCAGAAAATAGATGAAACTATGTCCTTGTATTCTCAGGGTGGGCCTGAAATTAAATACCTGTTGCAAGGAGGAGGGTCTGGGAAGGAATGCTTAATTGGCTATGCCCTCTGGCCTTTAGGTATCTCATTAGCATGGAGATTGTCTTGAGGCTCTGTGGCCTGTAGTCACTCCCTCTACCTGTGCTATGTGACCAATGGCCACAAACCTCTCTTTGAGAGGGGCTATAGCTATGTGAAAGGTGTCAGGGGCCCAGGAGCAAGGCTGAACTCCTACCATCAGCTAGAACTGTCAAGAGATCACTGATGGGAGAATATAGCGCCACACAAGCGGCTCTGGTATCCCCAGGTAGATGTGGTCTTGTGCATGACATGCTGTGATTGAAGCTAGGTTTCTCCACACCTCAGCCTCTTTCCAAAGACTGTTTGTGAGTATGATGCCAGTTTCACTACAGAGCAGGATGTTGAAACTGATAAAGAAAAGCATGTTCATCTTTAATACCATATTCACTCGGCGCCTGTCTTCGTTTAGGGTTATGCTATGATAAAACATCATGACCAATTGTAGCTTGGGGAAGAAAGGGCTTATTTAGCTTACACTTCCACATTACTATTCATCACTGAAGGATACCAGGACAGAAACTCAAACAAGGCAGGAACCTAGAGACAGGAGCTGGTGCAGAGGCCATGGAGGGTGCTGCTTACTGGCTTCCTCCCCATGGATTGCTCAGCCTGCTTTCTTCCATACAGAACCCAGGACCACCAGCTCAGGGATGGCACCACTCACAATAGACTGGGTCCTTGCACATAAATTACTAATTAAGACAATGCTCTACACACTTGTGTACAGACCTATAGTATGAAGCATCTTCTCAACTGAGGCTCTCTCCTCTCCAAAGACTCCAGCTTGTGTCAAGTTGACATAAAACTAGCTAGCACAGTGGCCAAAGAGATGAGAAATGTCATGCTAACAAAAAGTCAAGATTTGACCTTCAGGTTGTTAATATTAATGATGAAAACCTGAGCTCTGTTATATTGTCTTACATGGTCCATAGAGTAGTGGTTGTGGAAACCGTTTTCACTCATGTGTCCTTTGGACAGAGCACTGTTATATCTGGGGTCCTGTGTGTTCCATGCTTGCACACAGCACAGCTCTGTCTTCTAGTCTTGGAGATACTCTATTATCTCTGGTTTCTGCCCTTGATTTCTGGTGTTTAACCCGATGAGAACATTAGTGGAGATGAGAATAAACATATTTTCTTTCTTAGTTAGAGCCACTCCATGCTCTTTTTTTTTTCCTGAAGATCCTCCCTCACCCCACGCTTTATTTCTATTTTCCCTTTCTGCTGCTGACAAAACTGCCTGCCAGGAAGTGTCTGTCTTTTTGCATGCCTCATGGCAATGCGGCTAGAAATAGAAATTAGAATGACTTTAAATCTCGAACCATGATATGTTTTCACTTCAACTACATATGGTGGCAGCAGGCAGAGCAGAGGGAGTGGGAAGTCGTTAAAATAACACGAATGTGAGATCTCTCGACAATGCATCCTCATTTGAATTTCTCCTAATCTCTAAAATGGACTATTTGAATTAAAACATCCTGTTATAAGACTGCCCCCTCCCCCGTACCAGGCATGAAGAAGAGATTGATTTTCAAATCAAGACTGAAATTCAGGATCATAGGCAGAGCTTAGAATTGATCAGCACTATTCAGAGAATTGCTGATGTCAGTTCTGTGAACTCTCACTTGGGTTAATATATCTATTGATGAAACTCATGCAGTCAGTGGTATGGGTGTGTCACATAGCTGATGTGTGTCGAAGAGTTTGTGTCTACAGCTACACAGATGAAGCCATTCACTTCTAAGCTCAGGGGGTGGATATGATATTTAATGAGGCTGCTTCCAGTGAAAAATAATCTCCAAGTAACTTTTTCTTTTGGAGATAGTAAAAAGCGAAAGCTTCATCTTTTAATTTAATGAATATGTGAATACCTATCATAAAAGAGTGCCAGCACTAGAAACTTAAAACTCAGTCAGTGGAACATGATTCCTGCCTTGAATAATTGTTATCTGAGCTATTTCATCTCAGGAGTCATCTTAGGGTGACTGACATTGTAGTCCCACCCAACTTCCACCAGGTCAGTGGCCTCTGGGTTCTTGTCTCTCAAATTCAAAGGATGAATTCATGGACAACCAGTGGATGAATTAGGAAAGGAAGGTTTACAGTTCTTAGAACTTACAAGAAAGAAAGCAGAGCTCCTACATAGCAGGAACAAGTCCTGGGAGATGGGGCAGCACTAAACAAGAAAACTGGGGCTTTTTATAGACATTTAGTGGAAACTCAGGCAGCTAAGCTGATGAAGCCATGGCATGCCAGGTACCTCCTCTTAATATTGGCCTTGTGCTTGCATATTGCTTCCAGGAGAAACAGAGATAAGGAGAAACCAGAAACCTCCTGTCTGGCATCCTGGCTTCCAGCCAGGGCACAACCAAAGACATTTTGGTTGAAATATTTCTGGCATCTCTGGCCTTTGTCAAGGATAGAACTTCCAACAAGCCTCAGGACATTTCTGGCTTTTGGCCTTGTAAAGACTGTTTACTTTCAGGGCTCCTTACCCTGAAACTGCCCAGCCAGTTTCTGTCACCTGTTCCCATCAATAATTATTTGTTTGGAGCTTCCTGTACATTTTAGAATGATCGGTACCTGTTAGATACTAAAGGAATCATGTCCCTGACTTAAAGCAGCCAGAAAAAAGACATTTGCCACCATTAGCCAAAGTTTAAGAAACCTGTATTTGAAGTTGGTAGAACCGTGGGATGTTAGTAACATCCTCTTGACATAGGAATAACATAACTGTGGTCCTCAGACCACAGTCAAGCTCTCAGCCCAAGTCACAGGCTGTTTCAGCAGAAGGTTCACACTAGAGGAAGCTTTTCAAATCCCAGCTGTATTCTTAGTTTCTCTCTGAAGCTAATGACAAACAAGATGCTCATGGCTGCTCCCCAGTCTAGATGGTCACAATGGCTGTGAGTCTTGAGGTATTATATGTTTTGGTGTCACTTGGAAAGATTATTAAAAAGGCAGACACAAATGATATCTGAGCCTGGAGCCCACAATCAATACTCCCCTGTGTACCTTCATGATCCAGGCTCTTCCCTGCATACAGTTCATTGAGCTGTATCTCAGAGGAGGTGCCTGGGCATCATATGGACCTTGTAAATCAAGTGAGGATCCTTTAGAAAACTGCACAATCTGTCTGGAAACAATTCTTGCAAGCCCTGGCCTTGGGGAGTGATCCATTAGTGAAGGCCAAATGGTGTTCTGCTTATGTCATGTCTGTTAGTTACCCTTGACAGTATCTAAGTCTTAACTACATTTAAGTGTGGTTGGCTTGTCTCTTCCCCATCCCCACCTTCAACTCCCCCATTGCCTTACCCTCCCCTCGCCCTCCTGCTCTCTTCCTTCTCTACTCAACCAAAAACTCTTGAAAGGCCAAAAAAAATGTACAGCCTGAAACCTAGAGTCACTCACTTTCAGTCAGTCAGTACTATTTGGTCTTCTGCTAAGGTTGAGGGTGACTGACTGTGGGTGCCCAAAAAGACCCCTACCTCCAACACCATCAGCTTTCTAGTGGAAAATTCCTGGGCATGGAAAGGTCAGCTTCCAGACAAGAAATCACCCAGATATGCTCCCCTGGGCACAAAGACCTTGGTGTTCAGCCAACAACTGCTCTTAGAAGCGGGGACTTTTATGTTCTGTCTGTTACCTTTCCATCTCAGGCAGCTCTTTACTGTAATGTTGGTTATTTTTTTTCCTCCAAGGCCAGTCCTCTACCCTCCCATTTTTGGAGGAGTGTGTTAATAATTTGCCCTGGGGAGATGAAAGTCTCTTTGATACAAGTAGAATAAACACACGGCACATTGCTCAAAGGTCTTGTTTCTACAATGGGAGCGCAGTTTCAGACTGAACCAGAACTGAGTAAATTAGTCTTGTTTCCAAATTACTCTTTGCCAGCATCCTTCATTTGCTCCTGTGGCTCCTCCCTTACTTGTGCACCTGGACAGTTTCCATCGTAGCTGCAGGAAGCCGCAGCGCATAAGGGTCGTCACCAATAGTTGTGGTAAATACTTTAGTCCTATGTCAGACCTGAAAGGCTCCTGTCCTCAGTGAGACTGCATCATGTGGGATGAAGATCATCTAGACATCACATTAAAACATGCTTCGTGAGACAATAACACATCCAGGTGGAAGAGAACCATTTAGTTCGATGATTCATTTCATGGATAATGATACAGTACAGAAAGTTTGTATAGCTTCCTGGGCATACATATTCCAAATCCTGGCATAGTCTCTACCTATATACCAAAGACTAGAGAAATCAAAGAAACTCCCTTATAAGATTGCTTTAGTCTCTTTTTCTGTCCCCATCACTACTGTGAAATATGTTTCTTCCCACCCAACGCTGAGTAACATTCCCTGGGCCCTGGGGCCCTTTAGAGATACAAGCAGTGGCTTGAATTGCCTAGTCTACCCTGCAGGATGTTTTCACACCAATAAGGAAAGCCTCCATCCTATACCCAAAGACCCTGCTAGTCTAAAGGCATCCAACAGACAGCCGATGGATGTGCTGCCTTGCAATTCATCATTCACCCGCACACCACAAAGGTAGGTTGGAAACAGGAGCACGTGACAGTTCCATATCTTGCTCTTTTTGTGCTTGAACCTCTTCTGAGTTCCATTTTGATACCCACTTGCTGGTAAAGCTGATTAATCCAAAAGACTTCCTCTTTGACAGTCCGTGGATGTGTTCTCTGCCTCGCTTAACCTTGTGCTGAGATTCCAGCGCAGTCTCCTCTACCTTTCTATACAGGAATAAAGTGAGCATGAGGTATTCAAATACCAAGTTTCAGCCTGGTGAGCCAAAGGTCACTGGATCATCTATTTTCCAAAACTCGAAATATGACATTAATGTTCTTTCCCTTCAAATTGTATGGCTTTGATGTTCATTATCGTAGAATTTGTAATACAGTTCTCCCTCTATCATCAAAGCCTTAAAATTTATTTTGGTCTAGACACCTCCAGAGATTGAGTTTATTCCTTCAGTTCGTCTGTCAGCTTTTTTCCTTCAGAGAAATTTGTCTGAGTATCTTGAAGCCCCATTCCTCAGAGATGTGTCTCCCTCCTCCTCTTCCTTCTCCTCTCCTCTTCATGTCCCTGCCTCCATCCTGCAAAGACAGTTGTTTCTAGAACGCTCACATCAAGGACTATTTGTGAAAAATCTCACTGAATATCCAATCACCTATTTCCCTAAATTAGGAATTTCAAAGACAACATTTAATTTGTATTTCTAGACTGACACCCTTTCCAAACTTAAAATACCTCTGAGGAGGAAAAAGAAAAAAAACTAAAAAACCTTTAGTTTCATTTTCAATTCCCTAGGTAAAAAGGTATCTTTCCTCATAAGGCTCTACATACTCAACAGTCATGACACTTAGAAACTTCTCTCCTTAAAACTACTAATCAAAGATGGCTCCTTGACCAGTTCAACAAAATGTTAATATCTAGGTTCAGCCCTAAAGTCATACCTTCACTTAGTAGCCTTTGGGAAAAAGCAGCCACTAACCTGGAAACACATCATGGCCTGTGAGAAGGTGCCATGGAGTATGGATTTGGCCACCCCAAATCACCAAAAGAATACGACTACTGTTACCCGCACCTGCAAGGTTTCCATTCAGGGAACAGAAAGTCATCGTTTTGTGCCTCTTCCTATATCTCTGTTTCCTCCAAGCTATTAATCAGAGTGACTGCCAGTTTCTACATCTAGTTTGTCAGATTCTGAGCTACAAATGAACGTAAGATCGGTTACTGTTCTTCCCCCTGATACAAAACTCAAAGGACCAAAGCAAGCTTCAAAAGAACCAAGTGCTCTAAGATGGCAGCAAAGTTTGACACTTGGCGCATACAATGGTTCACCCAGCACTGTTGTTGCCACTCTTGTCACTTGTCCAAGCCCTGCCCTTGTCTGGATTCCCCTTGACCTGATACAATCCCGGAACATAAACATGGTGAGACTTATAATGGCTCCTTTGTATTCATATCTTTACTTTCCACCCAGAGATCCTTAAAGGCATAATCACACAAAGCCAGGAGCCCAGGCGCTCTGCTATCTACCTGCTGACTTCTGGAACTCGGTAACAGGATTCTTAACTCTCAGATTAAACGATAACAGAATTTGTTTCCCACCTATGGCATTTCAAGTGTTAAGTGACTAGTCTGACGCCAGAGAGGGAGTGAACTGGTCAGGATGCAGGCTGTTTCACAATAGGCTTGGTCCGTGGAGTTATCTCCAGACATGCTCTCTGTTAGGGCTAGATAAACAGTTGTTGATACTCACTATTAATTGATAACTGCCTGGGACTTTCCACTAGAAAGAAATGGAAACACAGTAAGCATTCCTGCGAGCTGCTTTCCTTTTGAATCAAGTCAATTCTGGGATTATCTTTTTTGAGAAAGTCATAACACCTTCATTGATGCAGCATTCCTTTGTGGAAACTGCAGACACTTACAAAGTATCTCTGTACTAAAGAACTCTGGAGGAAGTCCATAAAGAATGGACTGGGAGCTGGGATTTCAAGATTAACTCGGACCCACGTGGTGATCTGGGGAGGAAGACGGACATGGATCACAGCCAGAAAGTGTTACCATACACAGCACGTTTCTGATTCTGAAGGGGTTAAAATTGTGAGGATAATTTGGGTCAAGAGGGAAAAACAAATGTTCTGTAAAGCTGATATCCCAAAACAAAGCCCTTTACTTCTGTAAAAAGCTAACCACTATTAGCTGAAAAGGTCAAGGATTTTCCTAAATGGAAAATTTACTCTACCTGTGTGCATGCTTGCCTCATCCAAAGAGTGTGTGGCACTGATGTCTCTTTTCCTGATGGCATATATTTAGAACGGAATCTAATTTGAAATTTATAAGTCTGAAAGAGAACCCAATTAAAATATTGACAAGCTAGTGAGGGAATAGTACCTGGTGACAATTTTCTTTATCGGAGAATTTGTACCTAGCTACACCTAAAATAAGGAAGGAGGCAGAGATATGTTTCAAGGTATTAGATCAGAAAATTAAACCAGTTCTGCAGAAACTAATCAGAAGCTGATCATTTCAGAATGCCTTTGCTCAAGTACAAATTCTCAAACTCCTAGAAGTCTTCCTCCTTTCCTTCTATCCCTGCTGTCTTTCCTCTCATTCTTTTATTCCCTCCTAAACTGGTAAATGGGCAGAAGGGAGTAGCTATGACTGCAGTTTGCATGATTTTGAGACGTAAATGTTGTCATAGCTTCTGGTGGGGTATGATAGGGGCAGGCACTGGTCTCTGGTCCACCAGCAGTGTATAACTAATGAGCTAGTGCTCCCTCTCTCTCTCTCTCTCTCTCTCTCTCTCTCTCTCTTCTCTCTCTCTTTCTCTCTCTCTCTCTCCCTCCCTCCCCCTCTCTCCCTCTCTCCCTCTCTCTGTCTTCCTCCCTTCCTCCCTTCCTCCTCTGTCTCGTGGGAGAAGGCCTGGTACAGGCCTGTGAGTGTTTACAGCCTTTTTCATTCAAACCTGGCCTTTGCTCCCCGAGTCCCTGTAGCTCCCAGGAGTCTCACAGGTACAGAGCCTCAGTGTTCCCTAGCCAGGCTCCCTGCAGAACGGCTTAACAGAAACTAGCTGATTTCTTTCTGGGTGTTCCCTCAAAATGTTCAAAGACATCAAAGGCACAAATATCATTTTACATGGTGTTTCTGTGTTCCTTCCTCATAGTACACACAAACACATGTCCATGCTGCGTGCATGTGCATGTATGCACGTATACACACGCACACACACACACACAAACACACACACACACACGAGTGCAGCCTGTTCTGGGGTTTTCCGGTTCCTCTGACTGTGAAAAGACTCTGTAGGGTATATGGTCTTTACACCTCACTTTTAGAAGAATTTTTTTTTCTTGAATATGTACTCTCAAGACAACAGCTTCATTAATAGATCTGATTTTTAACATTAGAAGCAATATTATCTGGACTTTTATAAATGGATATCTCTAAGTTTTCCCCCACCTGAGCCATCTGGCTATGCCTGTATCCCTGCCTACATAAACACATGTTTACACTTGAGTATACCTAGGGCCAAAGGAGCCAGTCAGAAAGTGAGAGAACAGCACATTCACATATCCAGAAGTTTTAAATGATACCCAAAAAGCATCAATGAATCTTCCTAAATTAACCAAGGCAGCACCATTGAGATTTCTGAGGCTGTATGAAACCTGCCCATGGTTAGTCAGGACACCCAGGCTTCACTCACATGAGACATACATAGGAAAGGATGCTATCATTTGAAAACATGCATCTCTTCTGCAGCATGGCTCTTTCCAGTTCATCTCCAACTCTTAGCTTACCTGCGTTCTCATGCGCCCTTCAGTGTTAGGGGTACAGAAGCCACCAAGACCTAATCTCAGGGAGACTACCACCCCATATTCCAAGAATTCTTTCACTCTGCTCAAAAGGAAGAAAAAAACCAAAACAGCCATAGCCTGGTCTGCTCTGTGTAACCTGTGTTCAAGGACTGTGTACAAGAAAGGCCCCATTCATAGCCTTTCATAATTACTGGTGACCAGATGACCTCCATCCATGGAAAATGAGAATAATTTGTGAACAGTTTTGTGAAACACATGGGCCCCAACCTCAGCCAGTCTTTATAGACTGAACTGTCCTCCTCAGATTCCCATGTTAAAGCTATAATTGCCGGTGAGAAGGCATCTGGAGAGCTTTAGGGAGGTGGTAAATGTTAAAGAAGTCATGGGATGTGGCTCTAATCCAGAAGCACAGGAGAAAGGGAAGGGTAGAAAGGAGGGAAAGTGCGGAGAAGGAAGAGGAGACAGAGAGAAAGGTCAGACTCTGCAGGCACATGCCGAGAAAAGGTCATGTGAGGCTTCGAGGAGGTGGCCAGCCATGGAGAGAAGTGTCCAGAGAAGCTGACCTTGGCCTTCCAGACTCCAGAACAGTGAAAACCTAATTTCTGTTTTGTTAGTTGTCTACAATTAACATCCCAATCATTTCCAAAGTGTGGTCTTGAATGCCCAAGTAGGGGTGTGTGTGTGTGTGTGTGCATGTGTGTATGTGTGTGTGTGTGTATGTGTGTGTGTGTGTGTGTGTGTGTGTGTGTGTGTGTGTACAAGCACATGTATACATGATACACGTATCTGTGAAGCACACATGGAAGAGATTATATTTTGCTCTGAAGCACACTCCTAAGTTTATTGCACATTCAGAGAAAGTAGGTTTTCAGTAGCTTGCATGGCCTCATTTTAGTTGGTTGTGAAAGGACAGGTACCAGTACAAGACACCTCAAGACCAAGTTCTCAGCACAAAGAAGATGTGTTTACCAAAGAAGAACAAAGAGCAGGGAATCAGAGGCAAAGACAGGAGGAGATAGAGGATGAGAGAGAAGGGAAAAGGAACTAGGGAGAGGGGGAAGGGATATTTGTCTCTCGGATCGCTCAGTCCACTTTGCCCTGAGCCTGCAGAGACTTCCCCTCAGTCAAGAGTCATTGGACAGTCTGGAAAGCCCATGCTTAACATCTGCTTACTCCCAATGAGTCTATTTCTGTATGTCCTTTCATTATTCACAGGAGGAGATAGAGGATGAGAGAGAAGGGGAAAGGAACTAGGGAGGGGGGAAGGAATATTGTCCCTGAGGGACAAAGGACTGCCTCTGGATAGAGAGGAGGTAGACCTGGCCCATAGGCAAATGGCAGCTTATAAAGGTAAAGGGGGAAACCCTGTGTTTGGATGATGTGTTTAATTTTGATTGGGCATGTTAATTACGGCAGCCAAAAGGAGGCTGTTGATTGCTGGACTTCAATACTGTGATAGCTGGACCTTGGTAGTCTGTCTTAGAAGGAGGAAGTGTCCAAATAAGGGAATAGACCTTGGTGGCCAGCTTTAGGAATGGAATCTAAAGGATTTTAGCAAAGAAGAAGAGGAGATGGGGGGGGGGGGGCACAAGGCCATGTTTGTCATGAGTGGGCCCGCTAGTGCCCCTTCAGGCTGAAAAGATGAGCAGAGCTGATTCTTGAGTAAAATGTGTCCTAGCCCAGAGTTGGGTGATGCCCACAGCCTTTTCATGAAGATTCTCTATGATTTTGGGTAACCTGGGCTAAAACATAAGGTGTACTATGAATTACTCTCAGATGATGGGTGATGACAGAGTCATTCATTTGTTTGAAACAGATGTAATCAATTAGTGCTTAGGGGCAGTTGGAAGGGGAGTTATTTCCTTTTTCCCTTTTATTTTAAAATATATTATATGTTGTTCATTTACTGGGAACTAATCCTTTAGCGTATATACAGATCTCCTAGCAACTGGAAGAGGGTACTATGCTGTTTCTACTGCCTTCTAATCTCATGACCCTGGACATGTTCTTCTAACTCTGTGTATCAGGTTCCAAATCTGTAAAATGGGCCCAAGTCTGAGATTGCCACGGTGGTTAAATGAGACGCAACACTCAAATCCATAAATCAATGTTGAGCAGAGATTAGAAGCTTAATCAATGACAGGTAGGTAGGCACTGTATCAATACTGTTATTTTAACGGTCCTTTTATGGATCTAAATGTTAAATTTAAGCTTACTCAGAGATGTTGCCTGAAGTCACACTGCTCATCAGCGATAAGTTCAGGCCTGGACTCCAGATCCATCCATCTGACACCAAAAGTCTAAGATTAGAATCACCCTCCACTTCCTCTACTTTTCCAGTCAAAGAGATCTGACGGGCACACTCTTACAAACAGAGCTGAAAAGCATTCAATGAGAAGAATTCTTAATTTACTCTAAGGGGATTTGTTCCTTCCAGGCTGACATCTCTGCCCAAGGCAGCCATGGCTGAGCCACTTTCTTTGCATTTCGCAGAGGCTCCTGTTTCTTCCTTCGTACTGATGCTAGGAAGGAAGAGCCGGCAACAAAATGAAAAGGGCAAATAAACATGTCCTGTGAGAATCCTATGAAAGGGGGATTTTGTTTTTCATCAGATACTGATAAAAAGATCACAGACAGGCGTTTTGATGTTCCTCTCCCATAGACAGGACTAGATTAAAGTGCGTGTATGACTCATAGAAATGACCCAGGCAAGAAAAAGGAGTCTCCTGGCCTTTTTGTATTTCTGGCCACGGTTTTTCCCCACCCCTGGGATCAACACCAGCAAAGATGGGCGGGTCCTGCGCCACCTGCTGTCAGCTGGTTGTGAAACAAAGTGGGCTTAGGAACTCTCAGAGCATAGGGGAGTCTGGGAGAATGAGAATCTTTGGCCCAAGGGCTGCCGTACAACCCTTCCAAAAGCATTTTCTGCTGTTAGTTTGGAAGCTTCTTGCCCATATCAATTTAATCAGTTTTAACTCCCAAGTCTACCCTCACAGCAGGCTAATCAATCCTGAAGGGTGGACACACGCTTCAAAGGTGTCCACTATGATCTTTGCCTCTGAGCTCAAGCCAGCTAGCAAGCTCGGGTTTGTATGTCCAACAGTGAAATCTCTGTTCCTTTACTGTTGTTACTGCTCTGTTGGAATCTGTCCAGTTTGTTTGGTTTGGTTTGTTGTTGTTTATTCTAAGACTGAAGGCTCCCAGTTAAGCTCCACACTCTGGGACTCAACCTCTGGGAGTTGGAGAGGGGAAGAATCTCTCAGATCGCTCAGTCACTTTGCTCTGAGCCTGCAGAGACTTCCCCTCAGTCAAGAGTCATTGGGCGGTCTGGAAAGCCCATGCTTAACATCTGCTTACTCCCAATGAGTCTATTTCTGTATGTCCTTTCATTATTCACTCTTTATTTTTTCCCACCGTGGATTTGACAACTCGGAGGATCAGGTCAGTCAGGAGTACACCGGGCTGCAAGGCAAATGGAGACTCCATGTAAGCTCAGGGGCAGCCTCTACTTGGTTTGGACCATTTGAAGCCAAAAGCAGAAAATATCTGAGACTTCTGAGCTTTTGAGAGAAACCAAAAATAGTAGATCTCCTTCTTTGGTAGTGAAATGATTCAATATTCAAAACTTTGGACTAATTTGAACTTTCAAAGCAGTCGGTCTTGACCAAAAGGGAACCCATGTGGGGTAGCATGCAGCTTGCCTGTTGCTAATGTGAACTTTCATGTAAATTATACAACACAGTCTAGTTCTTCCAACTTTTGTCCTCGTCTCATTGAACAGACAGCTGGATGCTATTCCTTAGGCTAACTTGTTAGACCTAGGGATTACAGATAGAAGCCATAGACCCCACAGCCAGACTCTCCTCCATTTCCCCCCACATTCCTCCTCTCTGCCAGCCCAGGGATCAGAAGCTGTAAGGATTTGAAGAAGAATCCCCAACACACACCCACAGAACCTCCAATTGCAGAGAAACAGAAATCCTCTGGGATTTGGAGAACATTTATTTACACCTATTAGCTGAAGTGGATTCATGTAACTTGTTGGGGATTTCCGTCTCCTTGTATATAAATAATGTTTGTAAATCCATTTGATCTTTCAGTAGCGAAACTTCAAAAATAAGGAAAAAACATGTTTTCCTCAAACTGATAAAGTTAAAAAGGAAATAATAGTGATAGCTTCACATCCAAATTGTTTTCAATAAGCAATTCTACTGCTAAAGAAGCCAAGTGTTGCATGGTATAGAAGCACTCTGGCCACAAGGGCAGGACAAGTTAAGAGACGCCTGGGCACCAGCCACACATTTGGGTGTGTCTCCATCAGCAGTCTTTCTGGTTGGGGATTGACCCCAAATCCCATCACTAAGGAGTGATTGCTCAAATGCCAGGATGTTGAATACAAATCAGTGCTTCCTCTACCTCTTTTGAAATCTACCTCTATAACTTTTAGATTCTTTAAAACTCCCATTTATAGCATTATTCCCCCCTCCATGGAATACTGCATTAAAATATTTTAAATATTCCTTCTAAAATAATTTCCTCTCTTGGGAACTTGAATAATCTCTAAATTAGTAAGACATGCATGGAGAGTAAATCAGGAGAATACTGCAGAATGCAGTTTTATGACCCCTTGGCCTATAGTCAAGAGGACAGAGTCTGTTCTAGACAATGGGCAAGTCCACTAGAACTAGGGAAATTGCTGAAAATAGTAGAATGGCTTCTATATGAATGCCATTTTTCACATGGATTAATATGCTAGTTATGATGTGTATACCTAACTTGTAGAATCAGAAGATAAAGTGAAACTCGATAGCAATTTGTAATTTGACTGGCCACCAAATAAGTTGCAAAAAGAGTAGCATGGCTTTTTTTTCTTGTCGCCGGGTTAAAATTCCCAGACAAAAGCAACCTAAGGACAGGTTTCTATGGATTTACAGCTCAAGGTCACAGCCCACCGTGGTCAGGAAGTCATGGTGTCAGGAGTGTGAAGCAACTGGCCGGCAATATTGCATGCCGGCCATATTGCATCCACAGTCAAGAAACAGAGAGTGCTGAGCACTGATGTTCAGCTGCCTTTGTCCTTATTATAAAGTACAGGTGTGGTGGTTTGAATATGTCTCCATAGTCTCAGACATTTGAATATTTGGTTCCCAGTCCGTGGTGCTGTTTTAGGAGGTACATGAGGTATGGCTTTACTGGAGGAAATGTGTCAGTGGGTGTGGTTTTGGGGGTTTCAAAGCCTCCCACCACCCCCAGTTTGCTCTGGAGCCCATTTGTGTTTTAAGATGTGAACTCAAAGCTTGCCCCTCTAGCTGCCAAGTCCGTCTGCTGCTGTATCTCTCAACCGTGGTGATGGACTCTTATCTCTCTGGCATTGAAAGGCCACAATGAATCCTTGTGTCTAGAAGTTGATCCAGTTGTGCTGTTTTATCACAGCCATAGAAAAGTAATTAATACACCAACAATTTCCCAGGCCTAGGAATGATGCCACCCACTTTGAGAGAAAGTCTTCCAATATCAATTTATCTATCAATATAACCCCTCGCAGGCATGGCCAGAGGGGCCTTTTCTAGGTAATTCTAGTTCCTGTTGAATTGACAATCAGTATAAACCACAGCAAGCAGTAAATGATTATTGTCACTATCTCTGTAAGTCCACTGATTGCTATGGTGTCACATCTACTGTGGTTCATAGAGCAGAATAAAATGCAGTATTCATAGGGCAAAAAAGCACATGTTTTATTAAAGGGATGATCACAAAATCCTGTTAGTAAAGAAAACCCGTAAAATACCCAAGGCACGATTTCCAAGTGGCATATATTAAAGGACTTAGTGTCCCTTTTTGTGGGGAAGAGGTAGGGGCAGTAAGGAGTCAAGAAGGAAAGACAAAATTTGTACTCTATGGAAACTTGACCTACACATTTGGGTTAAAGAGTACCAGGAAGCATTTCTGAAGTATCCTTCCTGTCTCTAAAGAGAACAGCTTTATTTGTGTGATAACACTGCTCTCTGCTTGTCAAGATGGCCACTGCCTTATTTTGAGGACTACTCTACTTTTCTAGCCTCTCCCTAGAGGGTTGAGTGTTGTTGGAAGGGAACTTCTTCTCGTCTATTCAGTGTTAACTAAGAAGTGGGCAGAAAGTCCTAGTCCTGGAAAGAATGTATAACAGGAAGAATGATGGATATTCCTTGGTTGCTACCTATATTTTCTTTCTCTTTCTGGTAGATACTCAGGATGACCCTATAAGGGAGTGTAAGATGAGTGTGGTTTTGACTATCATTTTGTTGCTGAGATAGGTAAGGTCATGGAGAATTTAAGCATTAGGAATAAGGTTATGAAGCTGGCAAAGGTGAAGCCAGGCTGACTGACTGCAGAGCCATTTCTTCTTAACTGCTGTACCATACTGACAAGGCCAGGTGGGATGGAACATGGCAGCCAAACTGGGCTTGACACCACACATGACCAGGCTTGTCTCTTCAAACAGTTCCTGAGAGAAGTCCTTAGGGTATCTTGAGACTGAATTATGAGAAAGGTTTGTTTTCTACCGTAGAGTAGGTGGAATGGGGTCATTTATGTGGGTGGAGTATCCTTGGATGGAACTAGATATGAGAGGAACGAGGAAAGGAAGGGGCTTGGAGTTAGCCACACCTGACCCCTGACAGCGAAGGAGAAACAGTAGGATTGCACGATTGTAGCAGAGCTTGTGAATGTAGAAGAATCCCAGTGGGAGAGAGATGCTCAATCCAGGGACAGTGTGCCCCACACAGCCCACGGAAAGCTTTATCCTTTTGAGATCTAATCTGCAGACACCTCAGGGGGAACTGAGAAAGGAAGGCATCTTTTCATCTAAACACACACGTCATCAGAACACTGCATCATGAGAGCTAAGGACTAAAAACACCCCTGCCTCTCCCTGCCCACATTCACCAAAGAGTTAGTTGAATCACCCAAGCAGGTTCTTCTGCAAAGGATAGAAAAAAGAGACTCAAAGTTTAGACAAAATAACAACCAGTGACAGGACCAAGTGGTCTAGGTTAACTCTAAAAACCACATGGAGAAGCTCTAAGGCTGTTTTTCTCCAACATTATAAATGATTCCAGGTCTTCTGCATTTCCACATGAATTTAGACTCTACTCAGTTTCTACACACACACACACACACACACACACACACACACACAACCACTCACAACCAAATGGATATTGACTGAGATTGTGTTAACAGATAAGCCTGAAGTTGGGAAAGATATTTTTCTAAAGGGTCAGGAGTTTAAGGGCAGATCACCATAGGCAATAGGCAAATGAATTGTGTAGGTGTGTTTGATAAACATTTATTCACAAAAGCAGGCAGTAGGCTGGATTTGTCTCAGGCTATAATTTTTTGGCTTCTGTTACAGATCATCTTGCTCTTACGCTGTATTGACTCTTCCAATATATAAACAATATATAAACTCTTCCAATATACACCCCTCTATTGATTTAACATTTTCCCCTTTTGGACTCAGCAATAGTTTGATGTTTTTAGTGTGAGAGCATTGCACTTTCTGTTAAGTATGCATGGCGTTTATGTTATTATAAATACAGTCAAACATATTAGTAAAGTTTTTGTGAAATATATTTAAGAAGTATGGAAATTTACAATTTACTTTTTATTATAAAGAATATAATATTTTGGCCACTAAGTAACACTAAAACAGAGGTAGACTAGCATTTAAAAATCAGTCTTGAGTAGGAGAGATGGCTTAGTGGATAAGAGCACTTGACTGCTCGTCCAGAGGTTCCAAGTTCAATTCCCATCAACAACATGGTGGCTCACAACCATCTGTAATGGGATCTGGTACCCTCTTCTGGTGTGTCTGAAGAGAACTATAGTGTATTCACATAAATAAAATAAATAAATAAATCTAAAAATAAATTGATCTGGGCCATTTTGTGTTAAAATTAACTTGATTTTTACCTCTTCAGTTTACTGCTTCCGTGTGACCCTCAAGGAAAAGCAAGTCTGAGAACAGGAACTACAGAACTAGAATCATGATTTCTCAGCTCTCCACATGTCATAGGGAGGGTGAGATGACTATTTAATTTGTTTTGAATGGCTTACTTGAAATAATCAAGAAAATTGCTGTGTAATATATTCTGTTTAGACATCCTTAAGAAGGGTTTGTAAGACATGCACATGCTTCTAGGTAGTCAACAAATTAGCTCAGGGATTAAAATATTGCCACCAAACTTTCCTAAGTAAAAAAGTATAAAATAAATAGTAGTACATGCCTATAATCTCTGCACTGAAGAGGCAGAGGCAGGAGGATTGTAAGTTCCAAGCCAGCCTGGACTTCATAGCAGGAATAAAACAGAAGTGCAGGAGCAATTAAAAGCCCTCGGTCTTGACTCTGGCTGATAACACAGTGGAGAACGAACATGGAGCCATCTTTCCACTTGTATTCTGTGAGAGATAGCATGGGCATGCCATTTTAGCTTCTTAAGGTCCAGCCTTCTTATATGCGATATGAAAAATGTGGTGTACATTGAACAAGATGTCCCTGAAATTCTTTAGAAACTATCAAGAACTCTGTAGTCAATAAAAGATGTTCAAATGTTCCCCATTGTAATTACTACCATGGAAGTGAAGTGGACAAGGACTAAGACCTCTGCTGTGAAGCTTACTCACATGGCAAGTTCTTCTGACTTCTCCTACCGAAGTCCTTAACACAAGAGTAAGAAAGAAAATACCAAATGTGAGAAATGTCCTTACTTGGAGATTAACAGGGTGGTTAGAAGTGGCAGATGTTGGCAGCGAGCAAACCCTCCTCACTGGGCCTCGGCCTGAGGAAAATGGACCCAGGACAGAGCAGACAAGTCTCAGAGGCCTTTCTATTTCATTACTACAGGAAGCTGGAGAAATCTGTTAAAGGGCTCTGCTTCTGATCTTCAGACCACAGATACACTATTCTCTGCTTCATGGCAAGGCCTAAAATGAAGACTCCAAGAGTTTTCCTAAAATGTGTGGCACAGTGGGTTTTCCAGGAGCTAAGATCATCCTGGTTGGAAGTAGTTCACCTTAACACGGGACTAGCAATAGTCTGGCTATGAATACCCAGTGTCCAACACACAGATGACTAGAGGTTACACCCAAAAGAACCAAAAGAAGACAAAGTATCCCCAATAGTTGTGACTCCCCAGGAAACAGTGACTAGGAGCATGTTTTACGTGGATAAATTTAGCCCCCTTCACCATGATAAATGGCCTGCCGAGAAATATAAACAAGCTATGTACAGCGACGTCAAATAAATACATCTATTTCTCTTTCATCATGTTTTATTATGGCTACATTTTGTTATAAACTTTATAAACATAATCTTAGTGTTGAGAGGTAGTGAGTGATGCTGACAAAGTTCTCTCTCTCTCACACTCCCTCTTCTCCCTTCTTCCCTTTTCCTCCCCTTTCATGTGTGCGTGCATGTCTGTGTGTGTGTGTGTGTGTGTGTGTGTGTGTGTGTGTACAGATTGACATCTTTCCATGCCTGTCTTTGTATTTTTACTTTTCTCAT
The DNA here is from genome assembly GCA_021653895.1 of Mastomys natalensis. Lineage (NCBI taxonomy): Eukaryota > Metazoa > Chordata > Mammalia > Rodentia > Muridae > Mastomys > Mastomys natalensis. The sequence goes on along the minus strand of JAJTUV010001812.1, from coordinate 202,254 downwards.
TTATGGATTTTCCTGTATTGAATTTCAGTTAAAATGGCCTGATGTTCTTTTGGGACTCAGCATTCTCTCCTCGTTATGTCGGTGGTGTGCCAAGCAAAGACCTGCTGCACATTTAACTAAGTGTTCTTTAGTTAAAATGACTTGCAGGGCTGGAGATATGGCTCAGGCCTTAAGAGCACTGGCTCCATTTCCAGAGGATGGGGTTCAGTTCCCAGCACCTATATTAGGCAGTTCCTGTGGCTCCAGCTCCTAGGGATCCGATGACCTCTTCTGTTCCCCATGGGCATCCCACACATGTGGCATACACACACACACACACACACACACACACACACACACACACACACACTAGTCAGTTAACTAATTTTAAACATAAATAGAATATATAGACAAACATCAGTCTAAAAACACACTTCTGTATTCAATCATTCCATCTCAGGTACAAGTCAACATGAATCTGTCTTTCTGCCTCCCTTCCAACTTCCAAAGAATCTCATTAACAACTGATAACCTGTCTGAGTCTCTTTGTGGCAGGAATAACCCTTCACAATTAGGTGATGCTGTCTCTAGGCATGCTCTATTTATGTGGGTCTATGGAGCTTCAACCTTCAAGCATTGCTTCAAGCCACTCCACACTGTGTATCCTACATGTCCTATGTGTGGACATCTCACCAGCTTTCTTTTCTCTCTCTTCTAGCAACTTGGAGTTTTCTTAGAAAAATCCTGAAGAATCTGCTTCTAATCTATTTCATATTCCCACCACCCATGGAATGCATTATGCTCCATACCAAAGACACCATAAAACACATTCCCTCCTCTCCAATATCACAGAATAGCAGGATGTATACATAAAATCAAAGGCCAAAATGCAATTATGTTTTTACAACGCAGGAGTAGAGTTCTAATGCTGACTGGCAAGGAAGATGTAGAAGGACGGGTTACTTCAAAGGCAATGGTGAAGTTTGACAGACACTTTCAAAAGCTAAATAAAAATTAGCCAGAGAGGGTAGAGAAAGAAGGAAGGAAGACATTACAGGCAAAGAGATTAGCATGTTCAGAAGCTTGGGGAAAACCAACCTGGGCTTTGTTTGAGAAGTTGGAGAAGCTTTATGATTGAGGAAAGAAAAAATTTAATTTTTTGTAATATATAATGTTATCTATTACATGAAAATAATAAGATAACTTAAATATATAAGTAAAATAAAATAATTTTTTTTAGAAAAATGCAATTTTAAAAGAACCCACATTGTCACTGGGTTGTTTATAGGACATCCATGAGGTGAGCAATGGCAACTTTATTCTTCGCTTTCATGGCTCTTCCAAGTTTTATTGAGTGAGGCTACGATCTCTAGCTTGTGAAAGACAGAAGTAAAAAGAAAGAAAGAAAGAAAGAAAGAAAGAAAAGAAAGAAAGAAAGAAAGAAAGAAAGAAAGAAAGAAAGAAGAAAAGAAAGAAAGAAAGAAAGAAAGAAAGAAAGAAAGAAAGAAAGAAAGTCATATCTTTTCTCATTGCAAACAAAAGACAATCAAAACCCAAACCACACAGAAACTCCCAATGGCAGCCTCTTCAGAAAGATCCTCCAACATCCTCTCAGAGCTTCTAATATTCCTGAGAAGTGGGTTCTTCTCTACTCTCTCCATGCTGAGGTGTGCTTAAGTCTCCATGACAGCTGCCCACATCTGGAGACACCAGTGTGATTATTGACTTTTGACTTCAGCTCTTCCTGCTTCCTCCCCTCCCCATTTACTACTTATTGTTTCTGCTCAGCCAGAATTAGAGGGGCTACAGGAGACAGGAAAAGTAAAAGATAAGAGGTCATCCTAGAGAGTCCAGGTAGCATCTGCACTGTTGGCTTCATGGGGGAGTTAAAATGAGAGTATTCTAGGATATTTCCAAGTGGAGTAGGGAATACTGGCAACATACCCCCTTGGGATTCCTCTCTGTTTTAATTCAGACAGATGTTTCACCATTCTGACGCTCATTTACAATCCTTTATGACCCTACAAGGAATGCAGCCTTCAACTTAAGCTTTTTGCCAGTAGAGTCCCTGTGTCCTATAGGCAATCATGTTGAATTGAATGCCACCCAGCACCCACTGGCTGATTCATGGAGCCCTCGAACAAACCTGACTCTTTCTCAGTGAGTACAGCTCTGGCCTATGGCAGCTATTTCTGACTTGTCCACTAGTCTCTTTTAATTTCCCCTGGCATGAGCAGCCAGCAGCTGCTTGTGCCTTACAGGTACAAAGTTAGTTTTCTCATTACTAAGACAAAATAGCTGGCAAAAACAACCTAAATAAGAAAAGGCTTGCCTTGGCTCACAGTCTGAGGATGTACAGTCCATCAGACTTGAGGAGGCAAGGGTACAGGCACAGGAAACAGCTGCTCACAGTGTGTCTGCAGTTAGAAAGCAAAGCACAGGGATGAAGAGGGGTGGGGAGGAGGAGGGAAGGGGTGGGGATGAAGGGGTGGAAAGGTAGAGGTGAGAGAGCACCAGTTCTCAGCTTTCCTTCTCTTTTTCATTCATCCCAGGACCCCAGACCACAGAACAGTGCCACCCACATTCAGAGTCTGAGGGGTCTTCCCTCCTCAGTTAAAACTTTCTGGAAACACCCTAACAAATACCCCAGAGACAATGGTTCCATGGCAAAGTCCCATCAGGTTGATCACAGGTGTCAACTCTCTGGAATATTATTTGGAAGTTAAATCAGCTTTCTACCAAACAGTCCGCTAAAATTGAACCAATAATGCTTCAAATATGACCTTGTTTGGAAATGGCATCCTTGCAAATGCCACCGGTAAAAATGAAAGCACACTGGACACCTCTTCCAATGTAACTGGTGATGGAGGAACACTGGGAAGGACAATGCCACATGACAACACTGAAGCCACAGGGAAGGCTATGAGCACATACACTGAGGGAATGTTGAGAATTGATGGCTATCACCAGAAGCCAGAGGGGTGGGATGGGGGTTCTTCTTCAGGGACTCAGGGGAATACATTTGAGGCTTCCAGAAGTATGATCGAGCAGATTTGTGTTGTATAAATTGAGTAACTTATAGTATTTACTGTGCCCACCTGGGAAACCAACAATGTTTTCTCAGCCTTGAGTTGACAAAGCCTGTTGACATCCTCCTGTTACAGACAAGTCCCAGATCTCTCTATGTTAACTACGTCCCCTTACCTTCTAGCCTTATAAAACACCTTTGGCCAAATCAAGAGGGACCAAGAATGAGAAGTATAATAAGCTCCATCAAATCTCAGGACAGACCCTGACACAAAAATTCAAGCGTAGGTATATTTGGGTGATGGAGAAGATACCAGGAGGGAAATGGGAAATCAATCAAAAGGGGAATGTTATCAAGCTGGCTCCCATATGGGATGACTGCAGCTTGATCCCTCAGGGAAGTTCTTGGAAGCAATCTAAAACATACACCAGTCATGCCACTAGATGGTAAAGAAGCTAAGGTATTTATGCATGGAGCCCTGCCAGTTACTAGTGGAGGACAACTATCTGGGAACACAGGCCAAGAATCTATTAGTAAATGTACAGCCAAATTTCCAGGGACAGGGAGGTAAATATCTGTTACAAGAATATACATATACATTAATACAGAGAATATGTGTGTGTGTGCATGCACGCTCACATGCATGCTATAGAAGGATCAAGCCTAGGACCTTTATGTAGCAGTCTACTGCTGCTACATTAAGCATTTCCAAATATATAAATATTGGATAATCTTTAATTAACAAGATGCCCACACAATTAGAATTGTAACCCAATACCTAACCTTAGATAAAATTTGTTACCCAGGACTGTTTTTGATGCATCAGTAGTTCTCCATGGCTGCTACATCTCTCCTCCTAGCTCCTCCTCTTCCTTCTCCTCCTTCTCTCCCTGCTCCTCCCACATTAGCTCCTCCTCAGTCACCGTGACTATTGCAAATAATGTAGCAGCAGCAGGAAACCATCCTGCTACATATCACCCTTCTTGTTGATTTCTACCAATAGATTATGGCCATGTAATCAATTCTAGCTATTCCTCCCTGTTCCAATAAAACCTTCACCTTTCCTAGAAAGACAGCCTAACATTAACCACCTCAGTCCCCAAGCCCAGGGAATTGGGGTGCCGACTCTTCATTAACTTCTCCAAGCTGAATATGGGTGTTGAGATATTAAAGAGGGACAGGGAAACAGCAAATTGATAAGCCTCTGATGTCTGTATCTTCACTGCATCCAGCTGGAAGTCCAGGACATCAGAGGTTCAAGAAGATCAGTTCAGCATGTCTGATGAGGAGATTCATTCACCAAGGCTGTGTATTCTGTAATATACAACTCTCAAGACAAATTTTAGTATTAAGATAATTTTGTGTTTGATTCTCTGGAATTTAGTCTTCTGGAGGCCGGCCTCTGTCATGTCTAATCCATATAATTCTGGGAGGTATAAATACCTTAATCATCTCTTCTGAAAACACACCACAGACTTTTTTTTTTTCCCCAAATCATTATATCCTTGAGCCAGTAACCAGAAAAAACTTTACACCTTTACACATACAAGCAAATACTCTACCATTGAACTAGCCAACACTGACTAAGTGTTTAAAGTCTAACAACAATATCAACAATTGGCAAGGATGTGAGCAAGAAAAACTTACTCTTAGGTGACTAAAATAGAGCAATCTAATCTACATAAACTGAAAACTCTACATACCCTGTACACCAGAATGTTAGGCCTTTTCAAAAACAAAAGTGATTATACAGTAGATAGGGAGCCATGTTTGTTTCCTGGGATGTCACAACAAATCACCCACAAATTTCACAGCTTAAAATTTCAAAAATGATTCTCTCCCAGCCCAGACATCCTAAGTTAAGGGGTGAAAGGCCACAGAGTAAAAACTAACCCCACCTCTCAGCTTCTTGCTACCTAGATCTGCCCCCAACCCCTACACTACTCTCTTTCTCTCCCCCACTTCCTGACATGACCTTCTCTTTTGAAAGTATGTAGTGAGTTAGCCCTGCCTGTCCCCTACAAGGATAGTGTAATTATATTTAGCATCCAAGACAAGTTATTCCTTTCAAGACATTTAACTCAAGTCATATAGTTTTGCCATATATGATAAAATTCACAAATATCAAGAATTCTGGTATAGATGTTCTTTGGAGCCACCATACTATGGGATTGATTAATCACAGCTATTATTAACAGTCAAAATACAACCAATATAAGTGGTTCATCTGGAAGATAGAGTATTATTAACCATATAATAGGTTATCATGTGTGACTATGAACTCAATTTTGTATTTGCATTTACAGTATTTCTAATAAAGTTACAGAATGGTATTTATATTATGATATCACATGAACTGAATGTATAAAGACATGACTTTGTCACAAATTGGAAAGTACTGTTAGTATGGAACATGGGAAGTTGGCCAAAGATGGTTTCAATATGTTTTCTTTTATAAAAGATATATGAAAGAAATAATTTCAATATATAAGAAAAAAATCACAACAAGGTCTACTTATGTAGTGTTGAATGTCTCAATCATGTGATCCTCCTGCCTAAACCTTCTAATACTATGACTATATGTATGTGCCACCACATGGATAGTTCTTTTTTATTGGATATTTTATTTATTTACATTTCAAATGTCATCCCCGTTCCCTATTTCCCTCCCTAGAATCCCCATCCCATCCCCCTCCTCCCTCCTTTTTGCTTTTATACCATTTTAATTACATGTAAGTATTAAGGTCAGTTCTAGGTTGAGGAACTAGCAATACAATAGATGCAAATAGTCAAGGAACAAGCAAGACAATAAACACAAATAGTCAAAGAACAAGCAAGGCAATAAACAAAGTTCTGTGAACACTTCCATGATCACTATTTCTAAGGGCTTATCAGGATGACCAAAGTATCTGAGTCTACTTCCCTGTCCTAGCCCAAAGTCATTTTCATGTCTGAATCCTACTTCCTTGTTCTAGCCTAAAATTTAGATTCCTGCCTGAAATTACTTCTTTGTTCTAGCCTAAGATTTAGATTCCTACCTGAAATTATTTCTTTGTTCTAGCCTAATGTCATATTCCTGTCTGAAGCCTACTTCCTTGTCCTTGGCCAAGGTCATATTCCTGCCAAGCAACCTATTTCCTTGTCCTTGGCTCATGTCAGATTCTTGCCAAACAGCCCCAAAGGCTCTATGCCTCTCCCCCTTTTTTATTTCATTAACAAGACTGAGTCTGTCTTAGGTTGTTCTGACAAGAATGCCTTCCTTCCCCATCATGGAATATGCATTATCAAAAGCAATGCACTTCTGTCTTAGGTTGGTAAGGCTCTGTGCAGAATCTTACCATCCTTGGCTTGCCAGCCTGTTAATTTAATAACTCTGTCTAGGGGTCCATTTTCAGGTTCAAGCCATGTACTTTGGCTGCCAACATGTTGATGTTGTTAAAGGCAAGCTTTAACATGATGGGCAGGAATAAAAGCATTCCCAGGACAAAAAGGGCTAGCATGATCAAGCTATATATGCCATTCTTAAAGCTTGATATGGGTAGTTCTTAATTCTGGGAGATGGACACCTAGGTGTTTATAATTGTGTATAGCCTTTAAATATTTTCTATTGCTGATTTTTTATATTAAAATAGTTGCTAGTTAGTAGATACACTGACAGCAAAATGGGGGATAAATAAAACAGGTAAGAAATAGAGGAAAGGAGGAAGTAGGGCTTCAGAGAGAAAGAGAGAGAGAAGAGAGAGAGAAGAGAGAGAGGGCATTGGAGGGATAAGATGTACAGATCCTGGCCTTGAGTCAGTGTGGGGAGAGAAGCAGAGCAGGAAAGACCATGTAAGGCGGCACGGAGCTGCTGGCCCAGGGCACTGGTGGGCAGGGGTGAGGTAACACGGGCAGCCACTGGTCTATACTACAGGTGCATTTTCTAGAATTCTGCATAAACAGATTTCAGCATCTTTTTGAATGCTTCCTTCTCGCCACATAATCATTTTAATATTCCTTCTTGCTCAGTTCATATCAGCAGTTCTGCTCCTCATGCTTCCTAGAGTTGTGAGCTTCTATGGTGCAGCTGGATGACTCAGCTGATAAAGCCACATTCCTCACAAATCTGACGACCTGAACTTGATCCTCCAAACCCACATAAAAGAGAACAGACAGAGCCAGTGCCACTACAGTTGTTCTCTGCTCTCCATATGTGCACTGTGGCTTTCACACTTGTACACACATACCATGCATGTGTATACACACACACACAGCAATATCAGAAAACTTTGAACAAGACAGTAACTCTTATTGCCTACCCATCATCCTAGAGTGTCCCTCCTGGTAAACTTCTCCCTGGCATGGCACCGCAGAACAGTTACTGCCCGCTGCCTTCCCACAGCTGTTTGCCTTTCCCAAATCCCTCCCTTCTGGGCAGTTATAATGCCAGAGCATATTCTGGTGGGTTTCATAGTGTTTCATTCACAAAGCATTAAGTAAGCAATACTTCTCAAGGGGGTGGAATGACATCAGCCCCAAAGCCACACCCCCAGAGCCTCTGACTGCTCTGCATTCCCACTAATGGACTTCCTGATATAGATGATCAGACCCAGCAAGGCAAGACTAGTGAATGAACACTTCCTTGTCATGCTTGGGGCTAGCTTCAAATTCATCTTTAGATTGCTTAGCACACATGACAAATAGCATACAAGTAAGTAGACAAAGAAATAATCAAGTAAATATTCACCACTTAAGATCTACATCACTAATATTTTGTGATTTTTCAGGGATCGGATTTAAGTGGTGCGACTGAAAGTCTCCAGTGTTGCCTCAGGAAAAAAAAAGGTTACTCTGACATACCAATATTTTAACACGTGGCTGGAGACTGAGTTCAAGAAACAGGCAGTCTGACAGTCATCAGCTTGAATGACCAAGGGATGGGTAATTCCTGCAAGCTGTTTTAAGCAGTTGCTTAGCAACTGGCTCTACAAGATGCTTTCGCTTTGCAGAGTGAAATTACGTGACCTAGAGATGATGGGATGGCCTGAGGCACTGACAGGCTGTAATAAGGGTTTTGTTATTTTTAAGGGTATTTTAGTGCTTGTTAGACTCTCTGTAACACATCTCTATTTATTATTTAAACCTCATGAAGAAAAGAAAAACTGTTCAATACAAAAAAAGGAAAGAGGAGAAGGTGGAAGAAAGGAGGAGAGTAAAGGAGGATTCCTAACTGGAGCATAGGATTCCAGAGACTGAAGTGCCTGTCTTAAAGCTGATGGCAGTTGGTATCTTGGCGTGAGCCAGGCTTGGTGAGGAGTACTTCACACAATGCGCTGGTTCTCTTCAGAACCTTCAGAGCAATGCTTCACCTTCACAGCGACTATTGGAAGCATCAAGTATAAGTTCCCTCCTACTATTAATGAAGATCCAAAGGCTTGCTTAAGTTTGGTTATCAAATCGGAATTCACCCAGCGGAGTCTAGTCACAGAAGCTAGACCTTCATCTACTCTGTACCACCTTTGCCCAGCCTGGACTCTGATTGCACAAACACCACCAGTGACCCACAGGTCTAGGGCCTGGGTGTGGATATAGAGAAAGTCACCAGGGCCAGCAGATCTAAGTTACTTATCCATCCTGTGAGAATACAAGAGGCCCAAATGAGCCTTCCTTTGTTCAGTAACAAAACATCTCCAAGTTGGATGAAAAGTCAAAACAGCAAGGAAGAAAATCGATGTCAGACAGCTGAGTCCTTGTCTCAAGATTCTAATGGTTAAGCCGGACCTTGGCTTTGTCAGGAGACCTCTCTGAACCTCCTTCCTTCCTAAAGAGGAGGGTAGCCTGGGCAAACATCTCTCCTTCTTGGGTGCACATTGAGGAGCTTTAACAAAAAGCCAGTACCAAAGCCTTACCCACTCTTCCTTAGGATCATGGAATGTCATAAAAGGTCAGGATTTACTGTAGGAAATAAAGCATCTTTTACCCTCCTGCACAGAGCTAACAATTCTGTGGGACAGAAGAAAAGAAATGCAAAGAGAAACTCTAACCAATACATATAAAAAAACTACACACCCTTATACCATGGCTTCTATACCAAAAGAAACCATTTGCTAAAAATTGACAGGGAGAAATTGAGGCTGTATTGAACACCCACAGACATTCTTTCTTACCATTGTTCTCCAAACTGTATAAGACCTATTTACATAGCATTTACATGGTAGAGGTAGTATAATTATATTATAAATGCTTATATGAATATATGAATCTAGAGATGATTATGTATAACGGAAGATGTGACTGGCTATATACAAACACTACACCATTTTATGTACAGGCTTGAGAATCTGAGGATTTGTATTCACCTGGTACAACACCCGACAGATCCAAGGGATGGCTGTGTATGTAGCTTGCGGTAAGTGATACTGAGGGAAGGAAGAGTTATGAAACAATGAGAGGAACTTGGCAGTCAGTTTTCATACATGTCCATTGCATTGGCTTGGATGAGAAATGTCTCCACAGGCTTGGGCTTTTGAATACTTAGTCCTTGGCTGGTTGTACTGTTTCGGGGACGTCCACCCTGGCTGGAGGAAGTTTGTCACTGGGCGCTGGCTGGTAGAGCTGAAGACCTCTCCTTGCCAAGTTCAAGGTCTTTCTCTTGCGTGCACTTCCAGGTGTGCGTTTTCAACTTCCTGTTCCTGCAACCATGCCTACTGCTTTTTGTCACACCTCTGCTTCCCTATCATGGATTCTTATCTCTCTGGAACCAGAAGCCAAAACAAACTCTCTCTTTTATCACAGCAACAGAAAAAGTAAACCAATGTGTCCATATGCATGTGTGTTTTATACATATACATGTATGCATACATATACAGATATATATAGGCATGTTTATATAATATATATGCTTATATATTAGATAAATTACTTCTCTGAGGACCCCAAGCTGGAAAAGAAGGATGGAGATTAGATCGAGAAGACTTGGGAAAAGTTTCTGCCTTCGGGGAGGGTAGCAGGAGCCAGAGCAAGTGGCAGGTCAAGCTAAGGGGTTTAGGTTTTATCTAAAGACAACAGTAGCTGTTAAAGAGCTCATTCATGGGACTCAAAACATCTGTAATTTATGTTTTAAAATTGAAGGGGAAACCATTGTATTTAAATGTAGGGAGTGATTTGAATGGGGCATAGAAGGGAAAAGAACAATTACAAAGCTGTTATAAGGATCTGAGTGAAGGTCTGTTTCTTGATGATGCAAAATACTTTCCCAATTCTGCATGTCTAAATGGTGCTGAGGATGGGAAAGAGGAAACCTGGTAGGAGCCAACTGTCACAATTGACTGAAAGTTGAGAGGTGGCTTTACACAGAGCTTAGATGAGTGGGTACCTTTTGCTGGAATAGACGCTTCTCTCTTCCTTGTGGGTTTGTTCTGCTCGTCACAAAAGCACAGAGATTTCCTCCCTGTTTTTAGTCTTTCTGTCACTGTACTCCTCTGGGATGGCGTTGCTTATATCTCTGCTCCAAGGTTTGAGGTGACACTTAACCTTGGGCTGCCCTTCCCCATCCTTGAAAGGACCCCACTGTGCATTGGGGCATGGCTGGAGAAGCACACTAATTGTGCAGGAGTTGGCCAGGCATTGATTTTTAGCTTTTTGTGCCCTGGTTAAGTGGCTGGTCCACTGGCCTCAGTCCATTTCCTAATGGATAGGGTCAACGTCACAAAGCCTCCCTCTGACTGGCACTAATTGCCACCTTTTAGAGTTTTCATTACCCTAGGCATAGGACTGAAAGGGCAGCAAGAAAACAACCTTCTGCTTGCAAGCCTCAGGGATGCTCCCCAGTTTCTGATCATGCCTGCACCGGGGGCTAATGGGAAGCAGACCTGTTTGTCTTTCTGCTCCTTGACCAGATGTTTCTTGAAGGAGTCAGCCTTGGAACCCCAATCCTCAGCTCAGGACATGACCGAGGTCATGGCAGAGTTCAGTGTGAGTAACTTCTCTCCCAACCATACTTGCTCACTGTACTCCACACTTCACCATCAACATGGACAGACTCTGAAGGAGGTAGATCCCTAGTGTGTGTCTGTGGCACCCAAGCCCTCAGCTAGACAGTGAGTTAGCTCCCCTCAAAGATAAGAAAAAGAGCTCAGGTTCAAAGGCATGTTTTCAGCAGAGAAAGGCCAGTAGAGAGTACAGTCAGTGTAGAAAGAGCAGGCCAGGCCTGATAGCATAGGCCTTTAACTCCAGCACTCACTTCAGGTGGATCCCTGTGAGTTCCAGAATAGCAGACTAGTTTCAGGACAGCTAGAGCTATGTAGAGTGTACCTGTCTCAAAAGGGAAAAAACGAAAGAGGAAGGGGAGGGGAGAGAAAGCAAAGAAGTATGAAAAGTATGGTATGCAAAATGCAATCATTCACCCGGGGGTGGGAGGGGTAGCATGGGTCTCCATTCGATCCTTACAATCCCGGGATGGGTGACAAAGGGCAGACAATCGCCTTATTTTGTAGATAAAGAATTAAAGCCTAGAGAGGTTAGTGATTTGATTCTACAGGGTCATTTCTTGGTAGATGTAGATCTCCAAATAAACTATTTTGGGGAGTTAACAAAGCCCGTCTGAAAACTGAAAAGTGCTGTTTAGATAGACTTGTATTAGCTTCTTGATGTAGAAGTAGAAAATACCCCAAACTGGGTGGCTTAGAAAATCATAGGTTTAATGCCAGGCGCTGGTGGCACATGCCCTTGATCTCAGGACTTAGGAGGCTGAGGCAGGTGGATCCCTGTGAGTTCAAGGCTGGCCTAGTATACAGAGTGAGCTCCAGCATAGCTAGGGCTACACAGAAAAACTTTGCCTCAAAGAACCAGAGGGAGAGAGAGAGGAGGGACAGAGAGAGGGAGGGAGGGAGGGAAGGAGAGAGGGAGGGAAGGAGGGAGGGAGGGAACAGAGAAAGAGAGAGAGAGAGAGAGAGAGAGAGAAGAGAGAGAGAGAGAGAGAGAGAGAGAGAAAGAGAGGTGTAGTTCTCCCAAAGTTCTTGAGCCACAGTCTCCGGGATCCTCACATCTGAAAAACGAAGGGTGAACGTGTCCTTTGCCTCTTCCAGCTGCAGGTGTCTGTCCCCATTTCTTGATGAGTGCCCTTCTGTGTCACATTGCCCCTTGCTCATCTCTGTGTCTTCTTTTATGTCTCTAGTATCTCTCCACCTTTCTATCAGGACATCTCTAACTGAGTTTGTATTCTCATCTCAAGGTTCCCAGTGATATCCTTTCTACAAATAAGGCCACCCTCAAAGGTTCCAAAGCTGAGGCATAGACAGTGTTTTAGGGATGGGCACCATTCTACCCACTACAGCCTTTAAGCCTTTTACTGTTGATGATGGTGATGCTGGTATAGATGGCAGAGCCTTGGCATCATCTCTTCATCCACATCAATCCATTCTTCCAACCTAGTGATCCATTGGAGACAATAGTCCAGTAGTTAAGGACACAGACGTTAAAGCTAGCCCGCCTAAGAGTTCAGTACCCCTCTTGATGACAGAATGACATGGAGCATCATTGAACGACATCCTTAACCTCTTGATGACCTCCCTGTAACACGATGCTAGCAATGCCCTGTCTAGTAGGCTGTTGCAAGGATCGGATGGACCAAGTTCTAAACCGGTTGCCACGAGTAGCATCTTCATTACAGAAATGTTAGTTACAATTTGTCTTCCTCTGTTCTCTCTCACTGTGATAAACACCATGACTAAAAGCAACTTGGGGAGAAAAAGGCTTTGTTGGGTTTACATGTCCTACCATAATCCATCCCTGAGGGAAGCCAAGGCAGGAAGTCAACAGAACAGTGACCAGGAGGCAGGCACTGAGGCAGGGACCACGGAGGAATGCTGCTCACTCCCATAGCTTCCTCAGCCCGCCTCCTTATGCCACCCAGGAGAGGCACCACCCTTGCTGTCCTGGGCTCTCCCACCTCAGTCATTAGCCAAGACAGTCTCCCACAGACTTACCTTCAGGCAATGGGATGGAGGCATTTTCTCAATTGAGGTTTTTCTTCCCAGATGATTCAAGCTTTTGTCAAGTTGACAAAATACTAACCGGGACACAATTCTTCCTTGACACTATGACTAATCTCAAGTTTTTTCATTTCACTTATGTATCATTAAATAATGAGATTTGGATGAAGAGGAAATGGAGTATTTCTTCTGGAAGAGATACTTGAATCATGCGCTCATTGCTAGTAATTTTTCTGAAATAAGCAATTTATACTGTGTATAGACAAGAGATTAAACTCTATGAAATTGAAGAGAACATTATTTACATATCTTTCTTTAGGGCTGGTGAGATGGCTCAACGGGCTTAGGAACTTGCTGTCAAGTCTGACAACCTGAGTTCAATTCCCAGAACCCACATGGTAGAAGGATAGGTCAAACTTCTGCATTTCTGCAAGTTGTCCTCTGACCTCCACACATGTGTTCCTCACACACCCCACCTCACACACACACAGACAGCATGGGGGCATAATTTAAAAATAAATTCTTCTTTGAGTTTCTGAAGGTTCTGAAGTGAGCCTGTTCACTCTAAAAGTTGGGTTTCTCTTGTAAGTCCATGAAACACTCATGCAAACTAAGGGATGCTTTGAATTTTAAGAGAGGAGCTTTTTATAGAAAGCAAGACTCTCAAAGGGACAGGTGTTCAAGCCAACCATCACCAAGTAGAATGACCAAGTCACTGAACTGTGTACCTGTGGCTCCAGCAGGCGACATTGCTAGGACTGAGTTCCAGTTCTTTTTATCTTTTCACCTGAGGTAAACTCTGCCTTCCTGAGAACTTCTCCACCTTTTTCTCCTTTCATCTCAGCTGAGGAAACAAACATCCATCCAAGAGACAAAAAAGCCCAATGTCAGAAAGTTGGTGGTTTCACACCTGAAATAAGTTTATTACCAACACAAGCATTGCGCCAAGAGGAAACCACAGCTCAGCCTTGGACTCTGTGCCTTTAATCACTGTGTGCGAAGAGCTCTTGAAAGATGGACAGGCTGCTGGATGCTGACGCTGCAGAATATTCTTGTGCTCGAGACAACTGGCAGAGGCTCCAAACCTGAACTATGAGGTGTTTGTCTTCTCTTTGAGTGTGAGATAAAATCATATAGAGAAAATGAGTCAGTTAACTGTTGAAAAGCAATGTATATGCACCTACACCCATATACATACAGATACACACACATACACATACACACACACACACACACCTACATAACTAATTAACTAGCTAATTAATTGTTTAAAGAAAGAAGATTCTAGCTGGATGTGGTAGCTCAGGCATGTAAATTCCATCACTCAAGAGGCAAAGACAAGATGATGAATTTGAGCCTAGGCTACAGAGGTATACTCTGTCTCAAAATATAGATAGGTAGATAGATAGAGGGAGAGAGAGAGAGAGAGATTATACATTCTAGTTTCGTGAATGCAAAAGTGATGACTATGGCCAGAGCAAGATAAAAACAGAGTGAAGAAGCTGGGTGCCCCCACCCCTCCCTGCTGCTCCCCCAGACAGGGGTGGGAGGCTGGAGCAAGCTGGCCTTCTGAAGCCAACTGGAGCCAGATGAAAGGACACCAAAGAGAGAAAGGGAATCACTCCCAAGTGCTGGGCCAGCCAGCTCCTTTCAAAGCCTCTGGACCTTCCCAGGCTCACTCTAGTGTCTGGTTTACACTCTCTGCCTCCCTTGGGAATACAGATGAATGCAGAGGAGTCAGAACCAGGACGGAGCTGCACTGTAAAACCACTGCAGGTCAGAGATCGGGTGCCAACCGGCTGTGGTGTGGCCGAGAATAAAGGCATCCCAACCCCCACAGCCATTTGGAGGTTCCAAAGAGCCTCTCCAAAAAGAAACTCACTGTTGCTTCCAATACTGCTAAGAAACTCATTCCAGCATCCTAGCAGATGCATACCACGTATAGACTCCACAGTACTACCAGTCACGAGGGCCTAGTGAGTCTCCAGCCTCCGAGTAGCTTTAGGAGGCAAAATGAACCTAGCCCCTGCCTGACAGAAGCAAAGGACAGTAAAGTAATAGGACTTTCCCTGTAGTGTGAAACTTTAAAATGTGGCTTGCTTGGGGTGGTGGGGTGAAAATTGGGCTGGCTTCCCTCTAAGGATCTCTCACTGAGTGGGGATAACCCCATCAGGCCAGCCCCACCCCCCACCCTGCCCCGCCAGCGCCTCCCTGTGATTCAAATTGTTTAGAGTTCATCTAAACTTTAGATGAAGTAAGAAAGGGTGGAGAGGGACCACATCTATGACTCAGAAAGTCAAGAAAGTCCCTGCAATAGAAGCACACTGGGGATTGTAAGACAGACAGGACGGAGAAGAGAACGATAGCATAGGCGCGCGAGGCCATGGCACGACCTTGTGAGTGAATCTGAGGCAGTGTCACCGTATTCAGATGAGGCTTGGAGGAGAACTTAGCATCCCAGAAGGCCGAGCCAGGGCCCAAGCCATACTCTTCAGACCCCGGCTGTATAGTCCCCCGGAAACATGAGTGGTTAGAGTCTTGACCTCCAGGGCATCACTGCACCGCCAGAGGGGATCCGCTTCCCTGTTGTTGTAAGAGTGGGATGAGGGTAATATGTCCCTACGCTGGGGTTTCTGCCTCCAGATGGCACAGAAATTAGATTCATCCAAAGAAACAGGAAGACTTGGAGGCCATACATGGAATTTGGGCTCTGTGGTCAGACAGATGTGAGAATTCTGTTCTCTCTGTGTGTCCTGCAACAAGCACCTGAACGTTTCTCACCTGTCATTATCTTCAGGTGGATAATTATGGGACATCTCGCAGGGAGAGATAAAGGAATGTCACTCTTGGTAACACAGAGGGATCGTGCTGGGTTACTGAGGAATGGTTTCTACACTCACAAGGAAGGAAAGGGGTTAGTAAGTCGGACAGAACCTGAATATTCACAGAGCTCTGATGCTGCATGAATTTAAGCAAGAACCAATGTTTCCAGGTTCTAAAGCATCTTTAAGATTTTGGGTGTAATTTTGGACTCTCCATTAGAGGTCTTTAGTTCTTCACAGGGACAGTCTCTGTTTCGGTTTTTCTCTACTCCCTTCCCCCAATCCCCTTCAACTCTCTTCTGAGGATTCTATTTCCCTGGCTTTGTTACATCTTTATATTTAAATATCCATGTAGCCATCATTCCTTTGGTGCTTTGGTCAAATATTCCCTACGTTAGACATGAGAACTTCCTTCTCTGAAACACGTCACTGAGGTGAAGGATCTGAAGCAGTGCCGCTCACGGTGGTGGCGGAAGGGACGTCAGGAATCTTTGTGACAAGCTTTACTAGGCCTGAGTCCAAGATGAAGCTGAGAGCAATGAAAGGGCCTTTGGCTGACAGGGCGGGTGACGGACAGAGAGAGAGAGTGCTGTGAAAGGAGACTGGCCAGTGGCAAAGAGGGGCCTGGTAAAGAACTGGCAAGGCTCTGTGAAGCCCCTTGGTGGAAAACCCTGAAATTCAGCTTGTCCGTCTGTCTCACCGTCCTAGGAGGCAAATCATTTTTGCCTGGGGAAGCTGCCTGCCAGGAAGCTGCCCATCTGTGGAGGCCTTTGGAAAAGTGGATATGTCTGGACTCCTGCCCAACCCTGTGGATGAAGAGGAGAAGAAAAGGCCCACAGCAAGGGATCAGGCTGAGAGATGACGGGCACCCCTGTGGCTGACACTCATGAGTCAGAGCGATGGGAAGGAGTTGAGAAACAGAGGGAAAGGATGTGGGGGCGGGAGGAGGTGGAAGGCAGCTTTGTTTCTTCAGTCTGGGTCTGTCAGGGCCTGTCTCTTCCCTTGACGGATCCCCCATTTGGCGTTATTCACCCATCCTTTGAAAACTCAAGTCTGACTTCTTCCAGGTGAAGAATCTACTCTTGGTCTCTCAAAGGAGGACTCACCCTGTGAGAAATCTCTTTCGGGAGTTGAAAAAAAAAGATCTACGGTTTTGTGTGCTATGCTGACAGGGGCTCAGTGGGCACACCAGTGTCCTCTATCTCTCTAGTGTCCTTGTCATGGGGCTTTGCCTTTTTCTCCAGGTCATTGAAAAGTTTCCCTCTGACCTTTGCAACACCTTTACCGTTCTATCTTCCCGTTCTAAGTGGACTGGCTTGTACCCATATTCCCACCAACTCCCTTCCCAAGATTGACCAGACAAATGTCCTTCCCATAGATAGTGGGCAAGGGCAAAGATCATTTGAAAAAAATTCTTGTTGAAATGATAAAGACTGGTAATAATTTCAGGGGATGACCTCCATCAGAAGATGATGTCCTAACCTGGTGCACCCTAGCATTTTTCCATGCTTGGCACAAATAGAAAAAAATGATTTTTATTACATAATGTGATAAGCTACAGCAGGGAGCAACGACCCCTGGGAATCACAATTTTGATTCACACTATTAAAAAGAGAGATCCAAATCTCCCAGCTTCTGAAATCTTTTAGCTTGATCTTAACCCAATAGCTTTAAAACACGTTTCCGTTTACATCTGGGCCTCAACATAGAAGGCTGGTGAGCCAAGGGCATAGCAGTTTCTGCTGTTACCTCTCTGATTTTCATTTGTTTATCAGAGCGCTAGATGTTTGTTTACTAAGAGCAACAGTGTTGCAGATTAAAGGCACTTGAAAGATCACTGTGATCTTTTTGTCCACCAAAGATAACCTTCAGGTAGCAGCCAAGTAACAATTAGATAGCATGCAGAAAGAAAGAAAGAAAGAAGAGAGAGAGAGAGAGAGAGAGAGAGAGGAGAGAGAGAGAGAGAGAGAGAGAGAGAGGGAGAGAGGGGAGGAGAGGGAGAGAGGGAGAGAGGGAGAGAGGGAGAGAGGGAGAGAGAGAGGGAGGGAGGGAGGGAGGGAGGAAGAAAAAGTTCATGGAAAAGATGCTTAACAGTCAAATGTCACCTTGATAGGATCTGATATCACCCATGAGACAGACCTCTTGGCATGCCTGTGAGGGATTTTCTAGACTGGGTTTAATGAAGTGAGTGGCACCATTTCGTAACTTGGGGTCCTAGACTGAGTGAAACAGAGCAAATAAGTTTGTTACGTGTAGCTTTTGCTATTCCCCCTAAGCTCCGGGAACGGGCTACCAGCCCCCACCCAGATTCCCTTAAATCCACAGATAAACAACAGCATACACACACGCATGCACGCACGCACGCACACACACCAGTTAATCTTTAAATGCCTTTGCTAACTCGATGACTGAGCACTGCTAAACCTCTCCTGCCACTCCAGGCATAACCAGAGAGAGTGGCCATTGGCAGCTCAAAACCAAAAACTCACATGGCTGGTTGGTGTTATCTCCCGCAGCTACTCTTCCTTCTTCTGCCTTGCTTTCCCCGATATTTGACTTTGTCCTCCCACGCAACTCTAAATGTCCCGCCCTATCCTCGGTCATTGGTCGCTAGTGTCTTTATTGATGGATCAAGAACCAATTGAGAAATAGGATCTTAGCATCGGCACCAATCTCCACATAAGTTGAACACCCACATTCATTTCTTTGCGCTTCGTGTTGTAGATGCAATGATCTCAGCTGCTCCATACTCCTCCTCCATGCCTTTTCCTCTGAGCTGAGCTGAACCCCTAAACTGTGAGCCAGAGTAAACCCTTCCTTCCTTAAGTTTATTCACATGTCAGTAACCTGCCACAGCATTAAGAAAAGTAACTTACATCCTGAGCTGCCTACCTGTTTGAAAAAAAGAAAAGCAGTGAACGCAAGATCTCATGTCAAAGTTAAGGTTACTTGGCGTTTGCTTGTGAAATATGAAAAAGTGTCAAGATGTTGATTATCCAGTCTTAATTTTAAACTTTCTGTTAAAAGTAAGTTCCATAAACATGGAAGGGAGGCGGGGCTGGGGAGTTGCTCAGTGACTTAATGCTGACACAGCTCTGGCAGAGGATCTGAGTTCCATGTCAGCATCCAGGTCGGGTGCCTCCCAAGTGCTTGTAACTCCAGCCCTAGGTGAACCACACCCTCTTCTGGGCTCTGTGGCACCTGCACTGGAGGGCATACTCCCCCCCCCACACACACACACATCCGAAACTAAAAAGATAACAAATATTTTTTAAAAGACGTAAAAATAAAGTATCCATGGGAATTATGAGAGTGTGTGTTTCTGTGTAATTTATATTCTATATCGTTCCCCAAAGGTTCTAGGATATTGGACGTTTGAGTTTTTCAAGTTCAATAACATGTCTAAGCTGCAGGTAGACTCTTTCAGTATAGCTCACAATCTGTCATTTTCTGACAGTGGGATTTGGTGACACCTGTGGCTTACTCCTTCGTCTTAGATATTACATTAATTACAGATGTATGTTTTGTTTAATGCCTTGCAGTGGCAACATGGGAGACCAGAGATGTGAAAGTAGAGACAAGAACAGACTTACTTCTCTGACCCCTGCCTCAGTCCCTCTTTAAAAGTCCTAAAAGATCTTACAAATGTGTCTGATTTATTCCAGCTACCTTTGAGCCAGGGATTTTCTATGTCTCAAAAAAAAAAAAAAAGGAAAGAAAGAAAGAAAAAGAAAAAAAGAAACAGTGCAGTCAAGTGGTTTTTTTGGTTTTTTTTTTTGTTTTTTTTTTTTGTTTTTTTTTTTGTTTTTTTTTTTGTAACATCAATCCATCCCAGGAAAGAGGACCTGCCCTTGTGGGGGACCCAGCATCTGCTGAAGCAAGATGCATGTTCCTGAAAACAAGGCAGAAATCAGCTCATCACAAGAGTCTCTTGCTTTCAGCTCTGTCTTGCTTTCTGCAGCCTCCCACTGTTCCCTGTGATGTGCGTCTGGGATACTTTATTTAACCTTGTCAATAGGAACACTGTGTCTTGGGCTGCACACAGGTTAACTCAGTCCTCTAAGGGTGGTTAGCCAGCACTTAAAATATCCTTTTTAGGGGGACCTAACCTCCAGAAATGGTTAACAATCTCAAGTGCCCTAATCAGAACGGACATTTTTAAGACAACGCATTATATATTTTTATTTTAGATTTTTAAATTTTTATGTGTATGAGTTCTTTGCTTGCATGTGTGTATGAATACCATAGCATACAGTAATGCCTGTGGAGGTCAGGAGAGGATGTCAGGCTTCCTGGAGCTGGAGTTATGGATGGTTGTGAGCTACCATGTAGGAGCTGAGAAACAAACTCTTCCAATAGAAGAGCAGCAAGTGCTCTAACTGCTAAGCCCTCTCCCTATTTGGAGACTCGCTAATCAACGTGAGAAATATTAGAGATAGTTTCTAGTTAGTAAAATGAGTATTATTCAAAACCAGATATGTCAGTAGCATTCTAACAGCCTCTGCCCTTACCTAAATGATGGATGAGCCTAAGGCAAGTCATACTTTCATAATCAGAACGGTGCAACCTTACAGTCTAGACCTCCACGCTGCCTCTACTCTCCACTATAGGGAGACCTCCACTCTGCATCTGAGCCAAAAAACTCCAAATTCATGCTTCAATATTTGGGGAGGGAAAAGGTCACTTGTAAATTCGAAGATTTAATGAAAGATTCTTAGCTTAAGGTTTGTTTGCAATTTTCTTAGAATTTTAGAACAGTGAGGTGCATTCCATAAATATTTCTTATGTGATTAAGAAATCTTTGATAGGCCTTCTGCTTGTCTCTGAACATCCTTCCCATTAGTTACTTTGCTTACTGCAGTGACAAAATACATGACAACCCCAGGAAAGAGGGCTTTATTTTGGTCCACACTGAGGGAATAGAGTCCATCATGAGCAGGGAAGGCTTGGTGGGAGAGGCATGACAAGCTGGTCGTGTTGCATGTCAGGCAGTAAGGCTGGGATCAGCTTTCTCTGTTTTCTTCAGCCTGGGACCCTAGCTGTCTGCTGCAGGGTGTGTCTTCCCTGCATAGTTAAGCTTCTCTGGAAGCATCCTCTTAGACACACCTAAAGATGTGCTTCTATTGTGATTCTAAATCCCATCAATCAAGATCCCAACTTAAATCCAGCAACCGAGATTCCATCCTGTGACTGTGGCTTCTGGGATATTTTTTGAACTTCAAGTTCTGAGAGCCTGAATTTAGCCTACTTGGAAATTAGCCATGCTCTTCTGTGGTACATTTTATAAGATGAGAGTTTCAGACTTGGTTTCAGTCGAAACCCAAAGTTCCTGAGGGAGGACTAACAGCTCAGGTGAAGTATTCCCGTGCCCCATGTTGGCTTCGACAGGTAAACTCTGCCTACCAGTTGGCAGAGAGACAGGAAGGAACCTTAGACTTCATGCCTGCAAGATTTCTTCTGGGAAATCACATGCCTCTCACATTCACGTCCAAAGAACAAAATGTCTTCTTGGTGGATTATGATAATTATTTAAATAAGAGTCAGCCACTAAGTAATTATGTCTAGGATATGTCAGGCCAAAGCCTGCCTTACAGCAAGAAATTAGACAAGATAATTGGGACCCAAAGGGACAACTGGGAGTCCTCCTCCCTCTTGTGGATGCATCAGGGGCACAGAAGGCATCAAAATCCAAACCAAATGATGTTTTCTTATTCTCCTCTCAGAAATGGTTTAAACGCTGAGTGCCTTGAAGGAGCCCATTGACCTAGATTGGCTAAGTGTCTTCTCTACAGCTATAGAACAGCACAACAGAGAACCCCTAAGGGACAGGACTCAGAGATTCCCAGTGACAGGCTTTGCAGGCTCCCAGGGGCACTGTTTTGTTTTTCACATAAAACAGTACATACACGAAGACACAGAACATGTTCCAAGGAGCAATGGGGTCTTAGATACATGAGAGTAGCAAACCAGAGTAGACAAGCTAGCTTGAAAAGAGGAGAGACTGGCATGTTCAAAGGATGAGTTTCAGCACGTCCACAAACAAGCTAGATGTTTATATCTGCATCCCAGAATTCAGTAAGCATATAATATCAAACTGACGATCTTATCTTCATTCCACGGACTCAGTCATTCTCTGTCACTTTGTCATTTTATGGAACCTGAAATTTCCTAATCATCTCATGTTCCTTAGCTGACTTCCCAAGTAAAGGTGTCGGGGTACTAGCTAAGTAAGGTGTGGACAGGGCGAGTGTGTGTGTGTTTGTGTATGTGCACGTGTGTGTGACTGACTCTACCCCATGTCCCCTTGCTACCAATCTTAACTCTAGGTTAAGAAGTAAGTAAGTAATCACTTTAAATATTTTATAATTGTTTCTAATAACATAAATCAGTCTGGGGAGATGGCCCAGCTGGTAACACACTTAAACAAACATTTCTCCACTCTCCCCAGGCCCCATGTAAAAAGCTGGGCAGTGTGTACCCATAACCCCAGTGCCATGAAGGTAGAGACAGAGCATCTCCAGGACTTACTAACCAGCCAGTTTGGCCAAATTGATGAGTTCCAGGTTTAGTGTGAGACTATGCCTCAAAAATTAAAGGTGGCAAGCAACTGAGGGAGACACCCAAAGTCAACCTTTGGTCTCCACATGCACATGCATATACATATGAACATATATATGAAATGTTCATACAAAAGCACAAGCAGGGAGTGCAGATCTTCACATTGATTGCCTCTGGACTGTTCAGTATTAGTCTATTTCTGGCATCAGGTAGAGCTCCTTGCTATAATTCCTGGAAAGCATCCTAGAATCCGCCAGGGCTTCACCCTCCACCATAGTCTGTGACTCCGCTGTGAGCGGTACTTGCTGAGCCTCCAGGCATTCTGGGTAATCCCTGACTCCGGTCCCTATTGACGAATCCCAGGCCCTGAGTCCTGGATGTTGACAGTTCTCCGGAGGCTTACCATCTGTCTCTGACCTCTGGCAATGACTAGCCTGTATTAGACCTTCTCAACCTTAATGTCATCTCAGCCCTCTTCCTAGTACTGGGGCAAAGCATGACGGAAGTGTTTCATGACCAACTATCATATAAAGGTACAATGCATATAATGCCAGCAGTCTTGAATGGTCCCCAGGTAGGTTCAATTCAATATATTAGCAAGGTCTCTCAAGCACCCTGGCTGCTCTCTTTTTACCCCTCTTCATAGCTGCCATCGGAAGTTCCAAGTCTTACCATTGTTAGTCTAAGTATCCATTTTCACTGCTAATGACACGCTGAAGGACTCAACAAGACTGCACCACAAAATCTCTGTTCCTTAGGAAATTCCTAGCAATGTAATAATGAAATGCCAGACACATCTATTTATTGGTTGATTGAGAAGAAATGCAAGTCTGCCTCCCCTGAAAGGCGGTACATTGCTTTCTTAAAGGAAGCAAATTAGGAGACAGCATGCTAGAGGTGAAACCCTACACCATCCCTGATGTACCTAGTGAATAAGTTAGAAGTCTCAGCTTATCACCTGCAGAGTCACGGTGTTCAGACATTTTGAATCATTATGCTGATTTAAATAGATACCATATACAGGCTTTCTGAAATACGGAGGTGGAGTGTTTCCTCAAGACAAAGTTTAGCTTTACAATGACTAAGGAGTGTTGTTGGCATTTGCAGGGAGGTGCCAGGGACTGTCAAGTTGCAAGTATATCCTCAATATAAAACACTGCATTTGAACACAGTATAAATGCAAGGCTTGTCACCTCTGACCTTTTGCCTGGCATTCAACACACAGATGAACTTAAATATGGTGCAGCAATTCTTTTTTTTTTTTTTTTTTTAAGATTCTCTTCATTCTGGATTATTTTAGCCCAATCTTTGTTTTCCAAGGATAGTTTCATCTGACATCATATTTAGCCAACGTTTTAAGCTACACTTCTTCTTCTTCCATATATGAACTGCTTCATTCAGGTGCTGTGTTTATCTTTTGGTAGAAACTTATTTGTTTTTTCTCAAAACCATGAGAAAGATGTATTATCGAAAAAGTCAGGGGAAATTACAGAAGGAGAGTCAGGTGACCTGGGTCCAGGTGAGACCTCTGTCGTCCTGAGGAGCTACCCTGTCTCAGAAGTCACTCTCTCTCTATAATAGCACTGGGTCCAAAAATAGGCTTCATTGTCCAATACTCTGCCTTCCTTGCATAAGTGAAAGCCCTTAAGGCCACTAGGTCTCACGAACAACAGGTTCCATGTTCTCTGACCTTGTTGAATGTTCATATCCCTGGGAAAGCTGTGGATAGAGCCCATGCCTCTATCAGTGATGCCTCTTTACCACAGTGGTTCTCACCAGTGGTGTCGTGGCCTCTTTAGGGTGAGCAAACCTTTCACAGGGGTCACCTGAGACCACTGAAAAGCACAGATGTTTTCAACAGAGATTACCATTCCTAACAGTAGCAAAATTAATTGATGAAGTAGCAATAATAATAATAATAATAATTTTATGGTTGAGGAGATCACCACAACATGACAAACTGTATTAAAGGGTGGCAGCATCAGGAAGGTTGACAACCACTGATTTAGAAGGTCTCTAAACTTCTAAAAGGTGAAGTATTTATGGGAAAGGAAAGTCACGAGCTGGCAAGCATTGTTTGATAGCCTGGCCCCACTGCCTGTCATCCCTATGCTGAGGGACTGCAGATTTACTAGGATCAATGCCTCACACTCCTGCTGTAATGCCTTCACCGCCATGATGGACCACATCCCCTCTTAAACTATGAGCAAAAAAAAAAATCAACCCTTCCTTCCTCATTGAAATTACTTTCTTGCCAGGCAAATGGTCATAGCAGTAAGAAAAATAACTAATGTACCTCACTGCCCAGGAACTTGCTGAGCTGCCACTGCACATCAGGCTCTTAACTTGCTCTTCCGGCCAAGGTGAAGGCCATTGGCACCCATGACTCATTCCCTTTAAGTAAAGACTTGGGCTGAGTCTCCAGCCACAGAGGTGGAGTCCGTGAGGTTTATCATGAGTCATCCTTACTCTAGGAGCCAGGTGAACATCTGGAATCTTCTCATCCACTTTATGTTCCTGGTTTTTACAATGATGTTTTGAAGATGCTCAGCGAAGTTGGGGGAATTCCTTGAGATATTTTACCATTTATATAAGGGGAGAAATGTCTCAACTTTATAGACTTATGGGAGATAGTGATTCAGATGGGCCTGGAGACCCCAGCTGGCTGAGAAGATGATATGAATCCTAGATTGCATCTGTTACTTCAACATCATTTCTTTCCCATAACTTTCAATGACTCTGTACGCTAATAGAAAATTTCCAGTTAAAGGGCTGGGGGTTGCCACATCTAGCATGGCTTTAGGGATTGACCTGGGTGGGGAAGGGATGTCTTTAAGACAAGACAGACACAGGGAAACATGGAAAAGCTGGTGTTGAGAGGGCTGGGCTCTATGATGGAGAAGCTGCAGCCCCCAGGAAGCTCAAGATATCTCTTACAAACAGTGTAGCTGGGAGACAGGGTTATTGCACACAGCTGAACAGGAAGGCAGGTGCTAATTTCAATAGGAGAAATCTCCATAGATGAGCAGTCTTCAGGCTGCAAACACTCAGAGGAAGAAAGCGGGGTGGTGGGGGTTGCTGGGAGAGGGAAAGCTCCTGTGAGCATTTTCTGCATACACTCTCAACATCCACAGACGGACCAGAGGAAGACTTTGCCATCCCTGTGAGCCTCGCCAGCAGAGACTTTGCCATGCTCATGGGTCTGAGGCAGTGGAGTTCTTGACATGGCCCAGACTGTGTCAAACACTGCACATCCACTCTGGACTTCACTTGGTCCCTACAGGGTTAAAACTTAGTGTATGACTAGCATGTACAAAGACCTAGGTTCAACCTCCAGAACTATGAAAAGGAAAGTCTCCTTGCCTTACCTTTCTTCCAACCCTTACATAATTTGGGTCCAAGCTACTTCTCTGAAGTCTGCTCTTTCAGGATTCCCTTCACAAGTCTCCTCCAGGAAAAGAAAAACTAAAGCCCTTGGCTAGCCAGTTCTCATCCATGAGCAGGAGATCCTGGCTTGTCATTAACTTGGCCACCTCCCAGCAAAGTCTAGCTTGCAGAATCTAGCTTCCAGAACCCAGATGTGAAGCCTGAGTTGATGACTCTTTTAGAAGTTTCCCAGTGGACCTAAACCATCAACGTTTGTCAAGACCAGGACCTACAAATCCCTCCACTTTGTTTTCTACACTTGACCTGTGCCTGGACTTGTTGGTCTCTCTCTGCTTCCTTATTGTGTTCGTTTCCTTCTGTGCTGTAATCAAAACCCATGACCAGAAGAAACTTAAAGAGGAAAGAGGTTACTTGGTTTAAGGCTCCATCTCAAAGGATAAAAGCCCACCATGGTAGAGAGGCAGGGCAGCACGTGGCAAGCATGAGGCAGGAACAGGAACCTGAGAGCTCACGGAACAGAGAGAGTAAACCAAAAGTGGCATGCAGTTTCTAATCTGAAGGCCCTAACCCAAATGATACACTCGTAAACTCCCAAACAGTGCCACCAATTGGAGACCAAGCGTGCAAATGTCCCAAGACTATGGGGAACATGTTCATTCAAACTACCACATTCACCAACGTTTCTTTTCCTACATTGCTTCATTTTACCTCCAGTTAACCGCTGCACTCAGATGTGCATTCACATAGGTACCAGGACCCTCCAAGATCAGTCAGTGCCCACCCGACTCCCACCAGAAAGTCTCGACTGGGTGTAAGCTCTCTAGCTGCAGACACCCCTACCTTAGCTCTTACCACAGTCAGCCTGAGTTCTTAGGCTTGGTTCAATACACCTTCAGCATGTTGTAAACTTAAGTATCAATATTATTTCTTGTTCACTTGGCTTTCCATGCTCATGGAAATGGCTTTCGAAAGTTGGTGGAACTAAATTAACTGATTTCACATTAAGTCATCAAGAGTCATCTTGGAGAAGGTAACAAGTTGGAAGCTCTTAGGAAGACTTAGGAGTCAGAGTGGAGGGCTGTGTCTGATTATCTCAGCTCTCATTCTCTCTCTCTCTCTCTCTCTCTCTCTCTCTTTCTCTCTCCATATAACTGGGTATTCAAAATAAGAGGAAAAGTTACATCTGCTTTTCGTCAAGACCGGATGATTTTATATCTGTGATGTTGTAGCTTAGAGCCACGGAGTAGATATACTTAGTGACTCACCCTACACAGCCTCAAGTCTGTCCCTGAGAAACGAGGAGGGGGAACTATTAATCTTTTCTAAAATAAACAGTGTTAGAACAGCTCCTTAATCTGAAGAGTGGAGATCCTACGCTGGAGGGCAGTGGCCACAGACTTGCCAAATTCCTTGATGAGTGGGGTAGCCCGATGGTAACTGATTGGGAGATCATTCTTTCTGCCGTTTATGAGGGACATTCATAGTGTCCCCAGTTTGAAGAGTGGCTGTCCTAGGTTCTTATAGAAAAAAAGAAATTTGAAGCTTCAAAGGGTTTGCTTTTCTAAATTTGTTTTTGAGATTTTGGGGTCCCTCAGTTCTCATGGTTCTCTCCTTGGCCTGCCCTTGTGGCAAACTCATACTCACCCCAGATATCCACTAATCCACAAGTCCCTGCTTCTCCACCAAATAGGAGAGTTTCTCCACTACAGTCCCTGTCCTCACGTGTGCCCTAGTCCCTGAAGTTTAACTGCTGTCTCCTTTAAGACTAAACTAACCAACCAACTTAGATAAGGACAAGTGAATCATAGGCAGAATCATAATGACCTGTCCCCTGAACCTACACCCAGCTGATACCCTGTTCTGAAAGGTATCTGTACTCCCCCTGAACACCTATGCTCCGGTGCCATTCCCTTCCCCACATCCTGCCTTTTTGTGTTTATAACCCCTGTGTAAATAAGTAAATTAATTATGATGTGATTTAAATAATTAAATAAATTTTAAAAAAAAGAATCTACAAAAAAAAAAAAAAAAAAAAAGACTAAACTAACCAGCATCTCTTCTCTTTGCTGCTCTCCTGCTCCGCCCTCCGAGGACATGCCATACTGGAGACTCCCTCTTCTCCCTTGGCTTCCAACCCATCTTTCCTGTCTTTAACTTTTTCTGGTGTCCTTAACAGCCACTTAGAGTCTGGCATTTTGCAACTTCTCCTTAAGGCTGCCTCTTCTCCCTTATACATTCTTTCTTGATAATGTTATTTGTTTCTACAGAACCTTGATGCCAAGGATTCTCAGAGCTGTAAGCTGTAAGCTGTAATCCTCTTCCAAAGTATAGGCTCTGTCTCTATGTGTGTGTGTGTGTGTGTGTGTGTGTGTGTACACATGTGTGCAAGTGTACTCACCACTCACCTCCTAAACATACACACACACACAGTCAGAAGATACCATCAAATGTCTTCCTTTATTTTTTAATGCTCTTCATATTATGTTTGAGACAGGATCCCTCCCTGAACCTTGATTACTGACTGGCTAGGCTGTGAATCAGCTAGCTTCAGAGAGCCACCTGTCTCTCCCTCCCAACATTTGGATTGCAGGTATATGACACTGTAAAGCTTTCTGCACAGGTGCTGGGGATCTGAACTCAGCCGTTCACAATTGTACATCCTGATGGATGGCAACCCCATGCTGTTTGCATTCTTGTGTTAGGGTCTCCATGAAAACTGTAACTCAATCCTATCAAGAAACAATATCAAAAAGCAAGAGGAGGCAAACCCTAAATCTAATCTTCTGGTAAAAGACACAAGTAAAAAGAAAGGGTTAACTCGGCAGCCCTTGGTTGTTCAAAGCTTCAACATTTCAAAGAAAAGCTTATTTACCAGAATGGTCTTTGGCCTTGAAAATAATCTCTGAGCCCTTGGTATATTCTGCCTGGTCATGTTTTTGTATGCCTAGAGCCTTACCAATAGAACCAGATAAGCTAATGCTATGAATGTGATTTATGGCAGATGTCTGGTTTTGCTCTGGAGAGCTGGAGACTGAGTGGCTGAGGTCGGTCACTATAATGCTGGTGTCCACGGAACAGACTTCCAATAAAAACCTTGGATATCAAAGCTGGGGAACTTGCCTGACTGAGAACATTTCTCATGTACTGTCACACCTCATTGCTGGAGGGTGAAGTATCTGTGTCCCTATGGGACTCCACTGGCCAGGGTCAACTAGGAGCATGGCCCTGGTTTCTGGACTTTGCCACCATGTGCCCTTTTTCCTTTCTCTCATTTAAAGCCTATCTTTTAGCTTTATTTATATATTGTATGTATTTAAAGAGGAGGGATAGAGGCCAAAGATGAACATTTGAGATACCTTTCTCAATCACTCTTGGCCTTGTTGTTTTGTTCTGTTTTGCTTTTTGAGGCAGGGCAGGGTCTCTCTCTCCCTGAACTGGAGTCCCAGGACCCTCTTGTCTTTACTGCTCAGTATTAGGATTACAGGCACATATACTTTTAACGTGGATTCTAGGGGACCAAACTCAGGTCCTCACGCTTGTATGGTAAGGGCCTTTCCAACTGAGCCGTCTCCCCAGCCCATCCCTTTTCACTGTAATCAAGCAGAATCACAACCAATGTTTCATTTCACAAGTCCTTCCAGAGCATAACCAAACCTGATCATGGTCTTGAGGATTCTATTCATGGCATTTGATTCATATACTTTAAATTTTTAAGTTTGAAGTTGTTAATGACTGACCTTACTC
Source organism: Mastomys natalensis (assembly GCA_021653895.1). NCBI lineage: Eukaryota > Metazoa > Chordata > Mammalia > Rodentia > Muridae > Mastomys > Mastomys natalensis. The sequence goes on along the minus strand of JAJTUV010001812.1, from coordinate 172,765 downwards.
CTAAAGAGTCTTAACCCAGGAGATGTATGTTTTCTCAGCTTTCAATTCTTTGCTTATGTTCTATACAGAGACCAACCCATGGTAGGTATCCAGGGAACATTCATCACTGAAAGTCAGAATCAAGATGCTAAGAAAATATCTTAAAATGTCTCCCTAGTTTTCATATCATTCGCAAGCTGGAAAAGCACTAGGTTCAAGCTATGCTAACAGAGACCCAACTACATAGAGGCTTCAGTAAGTCAGATATATGTTTTCTTCATGAAGCAGTTTTTAGGTAAGCAGGTTTTAGTGTTGGGGTAGTTTTACTTATGGGATCCTTGAGGGTCTCAAGTTCCTTCCTTGTGTTCTTTAGCCATCTCTGAAGGTGAGAAGTCAGTAGCCCTCAGCCACAGACGATATTTGCCCAATAAATGAAGTCTGGTTGGAATTGGGTCACACTCTTTTTTTTTTTGGCTTGTCATAGACTGCCTTTCTGTTACAATGACAGAGTCAACAGAGACTCTGTAGCCCATAAAATAAGGTCTAAACTATTTGCTGTCCACCTCTACAGAAAAAGTTTGGTATACTTCCCAGATGCAGGAAAAGGAGATTTGAAAAACCAAGAACAAGTCACGTGTATAACTCATTTTGCCCCATAGGGCTAAGCTACCCACAGACTCATTTCAGTGCTGTTGGCTCCTGCTAGGAAATAACTTGAAGTCTTCTCAAAGCCCGTATGCTGAAGTCTCAACCCCAAGTACCTTGGAATGTGACTGGATTTAAAAACTGAACTGTTAATGGGGCATTGGGTCAAAACGGAGTCATTTTCATAGATTCAGACCCACGAACTCATGTCCTTATGGAAAGCTATTTGACACAGATGCTTATAAAAAGGTGACATGAAGACACAGGAAGAAGGCAGTTGTTCACAAGCCAAGGAGAGAGGCCTCTGGAGAAACTCAATGTGCATGCTGTGCCCTTCACAGCTAGCTCCAGAATAGTGAGATTTATGAAAAACAAATCTTGTTCTTTGTACTACACACTCCATCTAGCTTTGCCATGCCAGACCCTCCAACGGAGAGACAGCAAAATCAGTTTCCCAGGTTTTGTGAGAGCATCATTAACAGCAGGAAACAGAATGGAGACTGTAGCTTGCTGTCTATGCTCTAGCAGTAGAGGGTGAGCTTGAGGTATCTGCAAGAATTTGGAGATAAGGGTAGAGTGGGTTCTTTGGTAGAGCTTTTGCCTAGCGTGGAGTCTCTGGATTCAATCCTCAGCATCACATAAATAAATAAATATAATTTTTTAAGATTAATGATCCCCAAGGACTGAAAAGACAGATCATTTGATAAAATGCTTGCTTTGTGTGTGTACAAGGACCTGAGTTCAAGTCCCTGGACCTACATTTAAAAAGTTGGCCATGGTAGGATGCATTCATGACCCTAGTACTGAAGAGGCAGAGACAGAAAGATCCCTGGGACAGATGACCAGGTTGCCTCACTGAATCAGTGAGCTCCTGGCTAGGGAGAGATTCTGTTTCTTTTCTTTCTTTCTTTCTTTTTAAAAAGTATTTATTTATTTACATCCCAAATACTGCCTCCCTTTCCAGCCCCTCCCTCACAGAGCTCCTTCCCCATACCCCCTCCCCTTCACCTCTGAGAGAATAGCCCATGCTCCCTTCTTCTCATATCCCCCAACCCTGGTGGGGCAAGTCTCTGTAGGATTAGGTGCATCCAGTCCCACTGAGGCCAGACAAGGCAGCCCTCTGCTACGTATGTGCTGGAAGACTTGGACCCTGTATACGCTCTTTGGTTGGTGGCTCAGTCTCTGGGAGCCCAGGGATCCTGGTTAGTTGACACTGTTGGTCTTCCTATGGGGTTGCCATCTCCTTGAGGGCCTTCAATCCTTCCCCTAACTCTTCTATAGGGATCCCCAACTTCGCGATGATCGTGGGTATCTGCATCTGTCAGTCACCTGCTGGGTAGAGCCTCTCAGAGGGCTGCTATGCTAAGCTGCTGTCTGCAGGTACAACATATCATCATTAATAGAGTGAGGGATTGGTAGCTGTCCATAGGATTGGGAGAGACCCTGTTTCAATATTAAAACTCTAAACAAAGAAAGCCCAAGATAAACAGCATCCTGAGGAATGATGTCTACACACACACCTGAGCCAGTATTTCACACACCCCACCACACACACACACACACACATGTGCCTGCACATGCACAAAAAAAGGAGTTTCAGTCATCTCCAAGTCAGAGATATCTCTTGACAGTTGAATGGGAAAACTTGTGATTACAGTTTTGATTCCCACGAAACTTTTTTTTTTTGAGGTGGTGGAGGGGGCCAATTCTCAGAGACTGTTTTCCTCTCTATGTAATAGTAGTATATTTCATGTAAATTAATATTTTGACATTCACAAATCTCATGCAAACATGTTTATTTTCACTGGCATGGATAACTCATACTGCCTGGACTCTAGGCGCTGCCAGTAATGAGTTTCTGAGCTTTAGGCATGGGCAGATGCCCAGAGAGTCACATGAAGAGTTGTGGTATGTGACTGAGCCCAGATCATCAGGCTCTTCCCTTACTGTTCACTGCTATTTCTATTTCTGTCCATCCTCTCCATCTCTGCCTAACTCATGTCTCTTTCAGAAAGAAGACAGAATCTTGGACCAAGTGATGAGGCTGGGTGGTTCTGCTCTCCCTGTTCAAATGACTCTGAAAGAACTGTGTTTATTTATCTAACAGTTCGGCTTTGCCCCAGATCTCCACAACCAGACAAAGAGACAGATGAGAACTTTCATGACATTAGGCTTGACCTTAACCTGGTACTGGAAACCCGAGATCTTTCTAGCTCCAGCAACTTGGTAGCCAAGTTGGACCAGGCCTGTAGATCCTAATCTGCATTTGAGGAACTAGGAAATTTTGCTTCAAGTGCACCTTCTGATTCAGTAGCTCTGAGCTGGTACAGGAGACTTAGCATTTTAAAAAGTAGGATGCCAGCACTGTTGATAGGTCACTTTGAGCTGCAGGCTCAGAGGAAGGTATAGGAAAAGCAGGTGACCACTTCTATACTGAGACTGAAGGAAGCAGAAATCAAGGCTCTGACCCTTCTTTGATCCACTATTCTGGGATCCACTATTCTACCACTAAGGCTCTATGTCTTCATGGCTCTAGAGAAATATGTCTGTTAAAAATGCAAACACTCTTTGAGGGTCATTTCTGAAGTCCAGGTAACACAATGGTTTCCAACAGTATCTTAGCAAGGACCCTGTGGTAACCATTTTGATACAAAGATGGGGCTACAGAGATGGCTCAAAGGTTAAGAGAGCTATAGAGGACCCAGATTGAGTTCCCAGCACCCACATCCAGCAGCTTATAACTTCCCATAACTCTAGTTCCAGGGGATCCAATGCCCTCTTCTGCCCTCTGTGGGCATCTGCATGAACACAGTTACTATAAACTGACACAAACACACAACTAAGGCACAAAAATAAATATTTTTTTTTAAAGAAATCTCCAGATGGAGAGGAGAGAATGGGAGAGAATGGGGGGGGGCGATAAAATAACATGCAAGCCACGCCCATGAGACTTGCCTGTAAAGCAGTATCCTAGCAGAAGTGCCAGGCAGACTTCGTGCCTCTGATTGGTTGATAGTGAATCATTTATTTATTTATTTTTCTTAAAGCAAAAGTGGAGTGAGTGAGTTTTTAGCTGGACTTAGTGTACCAAGATTGATTCCCTTAAGGTTAGGGGAGGCGCCTACCCTTCCCAATCACTGGCCTACAAAATCCAGGATTGACATGTGGGTAAGTGACTCTCTGAGCCTGCTCCAAGAAGAAAGCAGTTCATAAAGCATAAAGGAGACAACAGAATGCCAAAGTTCAGTTCACCCAAGCTACAGCTAAGCTGGGTCCATCTGGACACCTACCATCCCCTGGGATCTCTCCATGATCGATTACTGTGCATTAAGGAAAGCTGTGAGAGGCAGACCATCCAGGGGTGACTTATGACCGGAGTGAAGGGAGATACCGAAGGAAAGACAGGGCCAGGGAAAAACAGGTCAGGGGGTAAAGGTCCGGTTTGTTGAAACAAAGTGTCCAATAGAAGTCTTACCTATTGTAAATCTCAAAGCTATCCTGTGAATTAAAGATTGTTTCCATGTTTTACAGACCAGAGACTAAGAATCCTGCCCTTCAAAGTCACGTGGTTTGTAATCAGAAGATTTGGGATTCTAGCATGCTCCGTGGCCTCAACGCTCTAAGGTTTCCCACCACTACTTAAGTATTCAGACGAAGGCCTTGTTCTGCCTCACCCTTGCCCTGCCTTTGAAAGACCATGCTCTTCAGAGAACATCCTGTTGCTCTGTCTTCAGAAGTCCCTTCATGGTAGCTCAGTGGACCACGCATAGGCAGGAAACAGCTCTGTGACATTATAGCACCCACTTCCTGGAACTCGAGGCTCCATGCTGAAGAGATAATTCAGCAGGTAGGAGAGCATACCGCTTCTTACAGAGTTCTGTTCCCAGCAGCTACACTGGCCCTCACAAACCTCCTGCAACTCTAGCTCCAGGAGATCCAACACCTTCTTCTGGACTCCACATGCACCCCCACACATGAGCACGTATCCCCCCATCTCGTGCGCACACACAAATAAATAATAAAATAAATACTGTTTAAAGGAGACCTAGGTTGCCACCCTCAAACATTGATCTCTGACTCAGAATGCATTTGCATTTCAGCTCATCCTTCTGCCCCGTGTTTCCCCATTGGCCATTCTACCTTATAAAAGTATTTTGCTTTTTTGAGAAAAAAATAATGTAAAATAAAACCAAAAAATTCACTGGAGGGCTACAATAAGAACAACAGCATTGTATTTGCTTTAATTGCCCACTAATTTTCCTCCACTCTGGTTATCAAAGGCCTTCCGCTATCTCCTTGAGTATCTTGTCTGATTTGAATCCAACTCAGGCAATTACAGAACTCTGGTGGGGAGTGTTTGGACCAGCTTTTGTGCTAATTTGTTTCTGCTTCCAGTGACTGAATTCTTTTGGAGTTGCCTCCAGCTATTAAACCTTCAGATCTGGAGAGGAGGGCCAGCACTATGAATCCACAAGAAAAAACAGACATTCTTTTAACTTGTGGCCTTGGTTCTGCCTGGCAGAGACATCCCTCAGCCTCCACTAGTGTGGCTGGGCTTCCAGTCTGGGTGTTCCTGTATATTCTGACTGCAGCAAGGGTTTAGATAGGACGAGCATTTTCTATCCCTTGGTATATTTCCTATAAACATGATAGTCAAGGTGGGATAGTTATCTAGATTTCAGAGATGCTCTATTCTTCACAGCCTTGTAAGAAGAAATAAAAGGCAGATGAAGCCTTTTCTAAAGTGCCCTCATGTGTTAGCACAGAAGGAAAGACGAGCATGTGCAGGCGGAGTCAGGGGAAGAATACCAACCTCAGTATCTGCTGAATCCTAAGATCAGGGTACTTTTGTATGTACATGAGGCTTCAGAGACTCAGAGAGGCTGGGAAATGTGGACAACATCACACAGCTTGTAAATGTAAACTCTAGAAACAAATAATACAGTATGGCATCCAGATCCTCTTTTCTGGTACACCCCACACTGCCCTTGGAAAAGGCATGGAAAGTGAGGGCACTCCTGCTTTTTTTTTTTTTTTTTTCTGCAGACTTCCAATTATCTGAGTGTCTTGAGCAGTCACATACATAGACAAAACTCTCAGAAGAAACGAGGGGGCCAAACATTCTCTGAGGAGCCAAGATGTGGTGTGTTTAATCCTTTAGTTATAGAGATTAAAGGTGAATGACCCAGGCCCAAGATGAATGAGGCGAGCCGAGAAATCCCTTCCCTAATTGGTGATAAAATCCATCTAAACAGACTTCCCAGGCTCCAAGCTTCCCTTTCAGCTTACTGAGTAGTTCAGTCTGTGACCGGGCCAGACTTTTGGCCCAGCTTCAGACTTTCATCTCCCACATGTAAGCTAAGAATTGGAACTGTACTAGTCTGTGAGTCACTGGGGCAGTCCTGACCTTTCTGCTGGTTCCATGTACTTGGCAACATCCTTCTTTTCTTACCTTCCCCCTTGTTTCATTCCAACTTCTGGTGGGGGTGGGGGGTGGGGTGGTGATGGGGAAGTGTCACCTTAATCTAACAGTAGCTATGCTATTGAGCAGACTCAGCTCTCAAAATGGGTTATTTGGTGCTAATCACAGGCGTGGCAGACTCACGGAGAACCATCGTCCTGTGTTGCCCCCCTTTCCTCTCTGCCATTCTATTACCTGGACGTGCTAAGAGCAGGTATGTGTCTGCATTGCATTTCTGTGAATGTTCAACACCCTGAAGAAGCCTCCGTGGATAGAATGAGACTGAAGGTGGAAGCTGGAGGGATCCAGCACAGAGGGGAGAAGAAATTCATGTGGGCATCAAATAGACAGTCCAGTGCTCCAGAGGAAGCAGTTGGGTTCTAGATGCAGAAGGATTGGTTTTTAAGTTGAAGAAAACAGAGTTCAAACCTAGGTCATCACTTGCATTTTCGTGGCTGTGGAAAGCCCCTTGATCTCTCTGAGATATAGAGCTCTTGCTTTTTAAGATAGCCATAGTAGCATACACCGGTAAGCCCAGCACTGGGGTGGTTGAAGGAGGATCTCAACTTTGAGGCCAGCCTGGGTTACATAGCAAAACACTGTCTCAACAACAACAACCAACCCCTGTCAATCTTTAAATAGTTCTGGTAACCTTGACTGTATTCTAGGGTGGGGATTTAAACAGAATGATCGTGTGTGACAGCCAGGGTCATCGTGATGATGAAGCACGTCATAGCACATCATGAGGGGTTCCAGTCCACCACTGTCATACGGTTCTTTTCCATTTCCTCTATAAAACACCTGAAAACACAAATTTCCCCATGTCCCGTGACTGCTTGCTCACTTTCCTTTAGGGGAGTTTAGCCTTTCCTGCTTGGCTGTTTGTCAGAGTCTAAAATGAGATGACTCCTGAGACCGCGCATGTGGACATTCAGTGACTCAACCCCATCCACTGTTTTTTTTTTTAAAGCATTTTCCTTTCTCTGCCATATCTGTATCCTCAACTAAATGGCCTTCAGATGAGGTACAACTCTGTGGACCAGTACTAATGAACTTGTAGCAGGAGCTGAGCATGAGCCACCATCTGGACTCCTTGAAGTTGGCCCAGACTTCTTGATTTGGGGAGAGGCATCCATACTCACAGCAAAGGAGAGAAAGAGGCCCTTGGCATGCTCACAAAAACCCCCTGAGAGAGTGGGGCTTAGATATTGAGATTGCTGGGTAGGTCTTTGGTCACTTCCATATATGCTCCTCCAGGCTGCCTTAATTGGCTAAGTGGCTAAAAGCAAGCTCTTCCATGACTTAAGTACACAACCATAGTAGGTATCAGGGATCAACACGGGCCAGCTGCCTTGGCTAGGTGGGTGTGTGGTGAGGCCAGAGAGCAGATGCAGAAACAGATGGTACTGCTGGCAAAGCCACACGGGCCCCAGGTGCCTCCTGTCTTGTGATCTGCGAAGCTCTCATGTTCCAGGTAGAAGCTAGTTACTCGAGAAGGAGAGAAAACACATGGACCCCACCTCCTTCTTGTTCCACAACTGTGGACTGGAAAACACTGCTGCTTTCTGTGCAACAGGAAAGCATCTCAGTGGTAACCATGCCTATGGATGAGACTAAACGGTACATCCTTCAGAACATGCAGAAGCTCTTAAAAGTAAGCTTTAGGCTTACTCCTCCTGGAGATACAGAAGATGAAGACAGATGCCACTCTGAGGACAAAAATCAAGACAAGCATCCAATAGGGATGTTATAATTAAACATCTTTTAATTCAGGAGATACTCACTGAAATGCTCAAAGGTAACATGTTTCAATGTCTGCAACACCCTTGTAAACTCTCCATGGCTCATCGCAATGGTGCTAATGATGATGATGGAAGTGATAACCCCGATGATACACTGTCCCCAGCACTCACGTGCGGAGTGACCGAGTGAAGTGTGAAGGTAAATGATGTTTGCTCCATGAAGCTTTTCTTGAAATCTGTGATATTTTTTTTCTAAATAAAATGACAAGCAGAAGATAAGGAATATATTGTTGATTTAAAATAACTTACAGGCATATCAAGCAAAGATAGTATGTGAGACATTGCTGAATCCCGGTTGGACAAACCAACTATTAAAAGGGGTGTGCCTGAAGAAAATCCATGAAAATCGAAGGAGCATTAGGTGCTGGATGGTATTTGGGAGCCACTGGTTCTGCTGGTGTGCTAATGGTCTTCATGGGTTAGAGAGACACAGAAGTTTATGAAGAAACTGATATGATATTTAGGACTTGCTGTTACATAGGCCGGAAGGTAAAATAAGTAAGCAGATAAATAAATAGTAAATGTGAGTGAGTGAGATGAAAACAAGAGTGTGAATAAACAGTTCTTTCACATTAGCATCTCAGTGTTGTGCCTGAAAGTCACAATAAAGTTTTATTGAGCCCTAAAGAAGAACAAAAAGGTAGGATAATGGGTAGAACTAGTTCTGGGTATCTCATTTTGCCTCTCATTTGCAGAATTTGTGGGAGGGACATGCAAGTAAAACACAGACCATTAGGAGGTAAAAAGGAAGGCGAAGGAGGAGGTCAAAGGGCAACAGAAAGGGTGAATGTGACTAACGCACATTCTGTGCAGGAAACCCATTACTTTGTCATATATATATATATAAAGAGAGCAACTAGTAAATAAATTCTTCTGGAGGATAGGGACGAACCACTTATGAATTAATCATTTGTTAATTGCAACCTTTCTCTATCACCTTTAGGAACTTAACATTTGATATGCGTGCATGCATACACACATGTTAAAAAGAAAATACTCCATGCCAGGATTGCCCGTGTCTCAGCCCCAGAGGCAACACTGTGGTGAGTGCTCGCTGGCCTTTGCCAACTGGTTTCTTAGCAGGTCATCAACAGCCTTCCAAGTTCATTTGGTTTTAATTGACTTTGTTTTCAAATCACTCTCCCTTCATCCTTAACCCTTCCTTCTCACTCAGCACCAATAACAAAACAAATAAATATCACTCTCCTGAAGGCTCCAGCATATATATTTTCATTCCTAGCTAGTGACAGAACTGTAGCATTGAGATGCACTGTGAACAGGTTCACAGTGACTCTGGGTTGGGCTGAGATCAGGACCTTGGACCTTAGGCCTTTGCCCTAGCCGTTAGCGAGCTTGTCGTCTCTTGACCATCCAGAATGAAGGCAGCTCTAGTCTCTATAGTAACCAATCTGGCTAAAATAGGAATTATGTGGAGGAACAAAACGTTTAAAGCCAATTGGATCCATTCATCCCTGAACAATGTCAATTTAAGGGCTGTTACCAAGTTGTTGGCTTATTGAATGGTCTCCCACCATGTGCTCCACTAAGGGAAGTGGGGGAGGGCAGCTGTACCAAACATCCCATCCATACAGAATCGCGCCTGTCTTATTCCCTTCCCCCTCCTCAAACATTTCTTTCTGTCCCAGAGTCATAAGCTTTTAAAACAAACTTTCAGTCAAGGCAGCTTTATGGCCACAAGACTGAGACAAAAGTAGAAATGTAAAAGTCCCTGAGAGGCCAAAGCAAGCTTCCCAGGAAGCAAGAGGATGGATCCCAAATCCTGTGCAGAAACCTGGCAGTTAGAGGTAGGTCTTCCGACGGATGCCTTCACAGCCAGTCCTTGGGAAGGAGGTAGAATGTTGGAGCTAACACAGTCTTAAAATGGGAAGCGAAATTGTCCATCTCATGGCAACAGTCACTTGATCTACAGGTCCCAGGACGATTTAATGGGTGTGACTGTAGGGTATGATGGCAGACATGCACAATAGTTCATTTCGTTCACTCTGTTGTCTGCTGTCTTGTGTCTGTCTGTCCACTGTCCTTGCATCTGTCTGCTACACCTAACTTTCAGCTCCACTCTGCTCTCACTTCCTCAATCCTTCCTTTGAAGAGTTCTTGACTTCCAAACATCCCTAGCATCAGGATGGATTCCTGGGTCCTGTTAAAATAGTCCAGCTTTCTTATTTTTTTTTAAATTTTCCCAAATGAGATGATTTAAGCAGCAGAATTCATTCTTTCTCTGTCACTGTTCCTCTATCCATGAAACATGAACTCAACAGGAACTTGACGTTAGTCCCGAAGCCAATGCAAGGACAGTGGACAGACAGACACAAGACAGCAGACAACAGAGTGAACGAAAATGAACTATTGTGCATGTCTGCCATCATACCCTACAGTCACACCCATTAAATCGTCCTGGGACCCTGTAGATCAAGTGACTGTTGCCATGAGATGGACAATTTTGCTTCCCATTTTAAGACTGTGTTAGCTCCAACATTCTACCTCCTTCCAAGGACTGGCTGTGAAGGCATCCGTCGGAAGACTACCTCTAACTGCCAGTTGGATGGTTTTTTTTTTTTTTTTTTTTTTTTGGTTTTGTTTTTCGGACAGGGTTTCTCTGTGTAGCCCTGGCTGTCCTGGAACTCACTCTGTAGACCAGGCTGGCCTTGAACTCAGAAATCCGCCTGCCTCTGCCTCCCAAGTGCTGGATTAAAGGCGTGCGCCACCACCGCCCGGCGTTGGATGTTTTTAAGAAGAGTCTCTGAGTCTTTTCCAGTGACACGTAACCGACACGTCAACTTCTGGGCCTCAGCATGGCCAGGCTTGCACGCAGGTTTAGCAAGCAGAAATCAGGATGATCAGCTCCGTTGGAAAATTAGGTAAGTGATCTATTTTAGTATGAAAATTTTTCAAATATTGTATGAGATCTGTGTATAATAAAAAAAATGTACATTAGTTCTTAGAAAATCAAACTTCGCTAAATACCTTTTATTGTGTCCGACAGCCCTTAGTTACACAATTAGCTACTGTCCCTGAATGTTCACAGAATATTATTCCCAAATGCAAACACCTGAACTGAAGAGAGAGGAGCATGAAGAAGGACTCAGCCCAAGGAGTGATCCATGCCAGTAGCCAAAGAGGAGAGCTTACTTACCACCTGAGGAAGCAACCAGGTCAGGGGATACAAGAAACTGCACACATGTACTGAAGGTTGGAATATACAGCACCCTATGTAAAACAATGGCTTAAGGTCGGCTAAGGAGAGACTGGGGTTTTATTTAGCAAGTATTGGATTCAGTACTCAGCACTATATATGCATTAAAAAAAAAGTCAGCTAAGGAGGTTGGATATTATTCAGTAGACCAGGAGTCCTCAGAAGCTTTCGCGAAAGGGAGTGACAAGGTCACACTCATTTTTAGAAAACTCTCCCATCAGAGAGGAACTAGTAGAGTGGTTCTCAACCTGTGGGTCACGACCCCTTTGGAGATTAAACAGCCCTTTCTCAGGGATTGCCTAAGGGCATTGGAAAAGACTGATATTTACATTACAGTTCCTAGCAGTAGCAAAATTGCAGTTACGAATTAGCAGTGAAAATAATTTTATGGTTGGGGAGCACCACAACGCAAGGAACTGTGTTAAAGGGTCAACATCAGGAGAGCTGAGAACCACTGAGCTAGTACAGAAAAGGTTACAAAGAGCCTTGGGAAGGCTGTGACGGCATCCCAGGGGAGTTCCTGATAAGGACTGAACCCGAGCCAGTGCTTTTGGAGATAAGAGGACAAGCTGAATCTGAGCGATGACTACTCCTGCTTGTCAGAACTGTTGACTCTCGAGGTGCTTGGCAGTGAGAAGCACAACACTAAGGTTTCTAGCTTGGGAGACTGGGAGAAAAAATGCTGATGGGCTTGGCCGTGAACACAGTCTAGTCTGTGTATGAGTTAGCTCCAGTCTAGAATGTAGTAGTCAGTCAACACATCCTCATTAGAAGTCTCTCCCTTTAGGTGTAATTAATTAGCAATGGGGAACCCCAATCAGGAGTGCATAGCCTTCAAATGATTCCTTGGCCCTTCAAATGGTTTCTCTGAGTCTGTTCTAGAGGCTTTGCTGCTTGGCATCTGATGGATACAGGTCATAATAAGTTAGAAGGATTGTGTAGCCCCAAAGACTGGCATGAAGAAGCTAGCACGTCCATCAATTTATCACCAACTTCAGAACTCAGACCTATTGGTTCCATCTCTGTAAACCTCTGATGAACTTGATCTCCTGGGGCAAAAGATTGTCATAGTCTACCTTTTAAATATCTTTGCATTCATTTTTTTATGCCTATGGACAAATATTCACATGTCTGTCCAAATCTGAATCAAGCTACTCTTTCACTGTGGTTACTTTGTCTTTTTTATTTATTTGTTAGTCTGTCTTTGGTTTTTTGTTTGAGACATGACTTCTGTCTTAGTTAGGGTTTTACTGCTGTGAACAGACACCATGACTTAGGCAACTCTTATAAGGACAACATTTAATTGGGGTTTGCTTACAGGTTCAGAGGTTCAGTCCATTATCATCAAGGCAGGAACATGGCAGCATCCAGGAAGGATGAGTTCAGGAGGAGCTGAGAGTTCTACATCTTCATCTGTATACTCACTTCCAGGCAGCTAGGACTAGGGTAGTAAACTCATGCCCGCAGTGACACACCCACTCCAACGAGGCCACATCTCGAATAGTGCTACTCCTTAGCCCAAGCATATACAAACCATCACAACTTTATTATACCCAGAGTGGCCTTGAAGTCTTCATCTTCTTGATTCAGCCACTGGGGTCACAGGTGCTCCGTGAGCCAAGCTCCCGTTAATACACTTTGTAGCACTGGTGTTGTAACTAAGAGAATGAGAAGTCTTCCCCACCATTACCTCCAGACACCAGGGGCTGTTGTATCCTAGTGGTATCCAAAAGACATCAGCTATTTTCTAGATGACCAAATTAGCTTAAGTCCTTCCAAATAAAAGACCAAGGGAACTGGATGGCAGGCCAAAGAAAAGTGTCTCCTTTAAAATTCAACTTGCTGGCTGCCCCACCAGTCCCCAGATCACGGAAACATGCTATTTACATCCTCCCTCCCTTGTAGCGTCTCCTTCCCCAGCCCTCTGTGAGCCAGATTTAATCAATGACGTTCCACTGAAGAAACATGATCACACATGACAACTTTCTAAAAAGCCTGGAAAGATCTGAAAAATAAAGCAAAATAAACGCAAGCATCCCTCCACAAATGTGGGCTCCAAATAGAAGGTTTTATTGTAAACCTTCCAGACGTCCAGGCTCCACTGTTGTTTTTGAAAGACATTCCAATAACAGATGCCCCTTCAATTGGGCATGGTTTGATAGAAAGCAGCAGGCACAATTCAAAAAAACTCACTTGAGACCCGTCAAACCAAATTAGCTGTGAGACTGAAACCACTTCCCATTGGGTTTAATGAAGTTAAGAAGTTAACATGGTAAGTAAACATGACCATTAGGAAGAAGGGGACCGTGCCCCCACCACCAAATGGGGCTCTTTCAGACATTGATAGTAAGTGTGAACTCTCATTTGACTGTTTTAAAATACTGCAATGCCCTCTCTGTGTGTCTGTCTATTTCTCCTTCTAAACCTTCTGTAAGATGAACTGCCTGAGCTTTGTTTACCTACCTAGAAGTCAGTGTCACCATGTTCTGCGTGCTGTTCCCACATGGAGTATGTACCCTAACAAAGGAGGAAATGGAAAATGAAGGAAACATTGAAGATATTCTTCAAATGCCATCTGGAGGTTACATGTACCTCTTATTCTCCATGCTCCATTGGTCTGATTAGCATAAATACTTGTCTTTACCTCAAGTTAGAGAGATGGTTCCTCCTCTAATGACATACAGTTTAAAAATAAAACTCTACCAAGACAAGCAAAGCTTGTTTGTTTGCTTGCTTTTTTGTTACTGTTGCTTTATCTCTTTGCAATTACTATTTTCTTAGCTTATGGATATACTGCTAGGCATACAGAACTTGACGTCAGCTGGTTTTCAGGCCCAATTCTGTCACTTTTATTACTTGGTCACTTTATCTCTCTGATACTTAGTCTGAACAAAAATGAGCAGAATCTTTAATTATATAAATCTCTTTGAGTATTCCATAAATAGTAGGAGCCCTGTTAGGAATATTCTAATTAATGCTGGCAGTAAACTGCTTAAGCATTTCTTTACTGTATAGTCATAGGATTTAGGAAAGGCTACTTAGCAAGCAAGTGTGACTCAGGTGTCAAAGTCACAACTACTAATATCCTTTGTGGTGGTTTGAATGAGAATGTCCCTCATAGGCTCATATGTTTACATGTTTAGTCTACAGCTGATGAACTGTTTAGAAGGATTAAGAGGTGTGGGGTGTGGCCTTGTGGAATAGGTGTGTCATTGTTGGAAAGCCCATGCCAGGCACAGTCCTCCCCCCGCCTCTCCTCTTCCCTTCCTCCCTCACTCTTTCTGTTGTCTGCAGATCAGGATGTAGCTATCTACTACTTCTCCAGCACCATGCCTGCCTGCATGTTGCCATGTTCCTTGATGATAATGGACTAAACCTCTGAAAGTATAAATAAGTCCCCAATTAAATTCTATCTTTTATAAGAGTTGCCTTGGTCATGGTGTTTCTTCACAGCAATAGAATAGTGACTAAGGAATGTCAATCTGGCATAGAGTTTTAATCAACTTCCCAAAGTCTCTGAATTTGAGAAAAAAGAAATATTCCTGGTGATAGGGAGAATGGTGGTTCAGTGGGCAGAATTACAGAACAGAATGAAACAAATTTGTCAATACTGAACTTGATGTGCTAGCAGGGAAGTCTACCAAGTACTGGAAATTTACACTGAAGTAAGGAAGGAAAGTCAGAAATGAAAATACAAAACTAAATCCCTTGTGAGGAAGTAATGATTGACACTGTGCAACTGAGCAAAGAAAGGGAGGAAACAGCTAAGGGAAGACCCTTGGGGTCCACTCCACACATGTTCAAGAGCCCGAGAAGGACTTACTGAGTAAGCGGAGAACCTCAAGAGAGTGCTTCTAAAGCTAGAATGTCCACATTCCAGTGCTACATCTCAAGTCAAGACTCTCAGAGGATATGGAGCATCCGGGGATCCCTGGTGGTCCTCCAGAGCAGGAGTTTCATGCTGGAGATGCAAACCTAAGCACAGTGATTAAGACAAGGGGTACAGAAGAACTGATCTGGACATGAAAGTCTGTGCGTCCCCTTTCGAGGAACATGGTGTCCTTGGAGAAGCAGAGTCATAAAAAGCCTGGAAGGGAAGGAAATATCAAGAGAAGGATATTTTTAAGTATGGCTCAGATTGACACCTTTCACTCTGTGGAGGCAGAGTCACAGACAAAAAGGGACACTTGGAGGGATGGAGTTTTAGAATACATCTTGTAGGACAGAGTTCAGGTGCAAATGCAGGCCTAGTTTTGAAGCTTAATCATACATAACATCAGCTTCCAGTCACCAAAAATCATCATCCCTCCTCATGGTTGGTTCCTAGGACCCATGACCTGTCGGCTCTGTTTTTGGTCCTCACCAAGCACTGTGTCTCTAAGAAACAGTAAAATGCTATGGTTTTAAAGTCAGAATTAACTTTAGATACCAAAAATTCCCAGTGTTTTAACTGAGACAATGGCACTCAGAGTGGTCAACCTGTCCAATAATATGACTAGCAAGTGCCAGATTCAGAGCCAGTTTCTGTTTATTTGATGGTGCTAGAGCTCAGAATTAGGGCTTTGGGCACATGAGACAAGATCTCAACTACTGAGCTATACCTGGCCCTCTTACTGCATATTAAATTAATTAACTTTGAGGTCAGAATTTCTTCCTACAACCATAATACCTACACAAGTGCAAAACTCTGTTTCATAGTTTACTCTCATGAAGAGTGTTTTGATGAAACTGAGCAAGCTTAGAAAGGAAAAATACAAAATGTACAACTCAAGGATTAAAAGGTTACCAGAAAGTGGAATGGAGCTAATCCTGTGTTCAAGGCTATTAAATGGAATTACAGAAGTGGTAACCTCAGGCAAGATCCCACCCAGCTAAGATTTCATCTTGTGAAAAGGAATTTTAAAAAAGCTTAGGTCCAGGGTTGGTAGTACTTGCCTATAATCCCAGCACCCTGGAGACAGAGGCATGCAGATCTCTGAGTTCAATGCCATCCTGGTCTGCAAAGCAAGTTCCCAAAAAAGCAAGCTTAAGTAGTACAGGAAACCATGGAAAATAGAAAGCTGGTAGAGATGTTGTTGAAAAGGGGGACCATGTTCCAGCCACAGCAAGCAACAGAATTTGGCAGCTTCAGCCAGGTGATTCTTGCTTTGTATAAAGAAGGATAAAAGAAAAGGGTTATGGAATCTCCCTCAGTGACTAAAGAAAACTGCTGAGGCCAGGTGTGTAGCAGTAGTGTCCTTGGTATAGAGGCCTAGAAGGTCATTGTGTGAAGCTGTGAAGTCTGGGTTATCTTGGAGACATCAAGAGGCTAGAGATCCAGAACCATTGGATATCTGCAGAGGAAAGCTGAAAACAGGAAGTGGAACTAGTCCAAAAGAAAGAAGTGTGTTGCAGTCAACAAATCTAAAAGGAGTTGGAGATCTGAAGAACATTTTGACAGCAGATATGGAGATATAGAATTTGGAGTCTTTTCAGCTGGTTTTCAATCTTGCTTTGGTCCAGTATTTCCTCACTATGCTTCATCTCTGGAGCTTTGGAATGGTATATCCTATGCCATAGTATGTTGGAAGTATATGATCTGCTTTTTGACTTTGATTTTATAGGGGATTAATTTAAGTGATTGCCTGAGTCTCAGAAGAGACTTTGAACTTGGACTTTTAAACATTGTTGAGACTGTGATAGGCTATGGGGACTTTTGAAGTTGGACTAAATGTATTTTGCATTACGTTATGGCTGCAAGCTATGGGAGCCAGGAAGTGGAATGTGGTAGTTTGAATAGGTATGACCCCCAAAGACTCATGTGTTTGAATGCTTGACCCATACAGAATGACATTATTAGGAGGTGTGGCCTTGTTGGAGGAAGTGTGTCACTATGGGGGCAGGTTTTGAGGTCTCCTATGCTCAAGCTCTGCCCTAGTGTGAACTTTGTATTCTGCTCTTCCTTCTGTTGCCTTTGGATCAAGATGTAGAACTTTACTATGCTTCACACTATGATGATAATGGACTAAACCTCTGAAACTATAAGCCAGCCCCAATTAAATGTTTTCCTTTTTTAGAGTTGCTCGTGGTCATGATGTCTCTTAATAGTAATAAAATGCTAACTAAATGTCCTACTTCATTCTTTCCAAGTGCCAGCTTTTGCCCCTTGGTTGGCCTCTGTATTTAGTTTCTTGGTTTTCTAGTGCTGTGATAAATCCCTATGACCAAGGCAGCTTATAGAAAAATAATGTATTTGGGCTTAGAGTTCTAGAGGGTTAGACTTCATGATAGCAGAGTCAAGGCATGGAGGTTGTAGCTGCAGCTGAGAGCTCACACCTTGAACCACAAGCAGGAAGCTGAGTACTGGGAATGATATGTTTCACTTAAATCCCAAGCCTATACCCAATAACATACTTCCTCCAGCAAGGCCACACCTCCTAAACTTACCTAACAGCACCACCAACTGGAAACAAGTGTTCAAACACCTGAGACTGTGGGGGACATTCTTACTCAAACCACCACAGCCTCCTAATGCATAAAGAAAACTCAAATCCATCTGAAAGGACTCCAACTTCCTGCTCCTTTCACCACAAATACATTCACATAACCACTCATCCATTCAGCTTTACCAATTATCAAGGCTAAGAAAGACCTTCCTCTCCTTTTCCAGAGTCAGTTTGTGCCTCGAACCACAACCCCTTCTTTCCACCTTCCTCTGCTGCACTCCAGACTTCTCTCTCAAGCCACCTACTGGATTGGGAGTTACTCCAGACTCCTCTGTCCTGAAACATCTGCCCTTGATCACATGATCCTCAGCTCTTGTAAATCTTTCTCTTTCTTTCTTCAGCAACCCTTACAAAAATGCAACCTCATTTATCATTCCTCCTTTCTCGTTATCCTTTCCTTAATTTCCTGCAATCTGGCTTCCATGTCTTTCTCTAGCCATAAGTGATCCCCATCTGTCCTGCTCCCTAGAATTGTAGCCACCCTCTACTGTTGTCTGTATGGGTGATCTGCTCCAAACTCCCATGACTCCCATGAGCCTGCACTTCCATGATTCTCTTCCTAACTTTTATATTCATTCATTCATTCAAGGTAATATGGGGCTGGAGAAATGGCTCAAAAGTTAAGAGCACTGGCTGCTCTTCCAGAGGACCCAGGTTCATTCCCAGCAACCCATGGTGGCTCACAAATGTGTCTAACTTCAGTTCCAGGAGATCTAATGTCCTGCCCTAACCTCTATAGATACCGTGCACACAGTTGGTACACAAACAAACATACTAGCAAAGCAACTAATAACATTGATAGATAGATAGATAGATAGATAGATAGATAGATAGATAGATAGGATTCTGATGCCTACCATAAGTAGGGACAGCAAGGATCTAGGGTGTAAGAAAACTGAGTCAATGATTATTCTCACAGGAATACATCTTAACTGAAGATGCACTGCCAGACAGTTAAGCAGAAAGTAATGCTGGAATATTGTTTGTTAGGGCAGCAATGTGAACACTGAATTAGTAAATAATGAGCCATGGAGAATAAGGCAGGGCCAAGTTCCTGTAAGTCTAACTAGTCACTATCTGCTCTTGTCTTATGTGTTTCCATTTAATACATATTTTTATAGGTAATTAATTATGTTGCAGGATTTCTTTATTGAAAAGGACAAATTAAAGAAGTTTAATATTTTCCTGATCCTAAAACAAGATCTCTCCTACCTGAGTCTCTCTTCTCACTGAAATTGTCTTCCAGGTCTTGTCCTAGCTTGCCTGAATATTCAGGACCAGCAACCTTGAACTGTTTCCTTGTTTCTGTAGTCCTCCCCCAAGCCAAGCCACCCATAAAGCACAGAGTTTCATAGCAACTTTCAACTCTAGTCACATTGTCAGCACCTGAGTCCCATCAGCACCATACAAATTATCCCAACTTCAATTATGTTTCTTCAACCAAAATGTGTGGACCATCGCAATTAACATTTAGCTTAACACATCAAATTTTACTGAGAACCAAGTTGGAGCTGGCTTAGCCAGGGGTGAGTGAGAGGAGTAGAGTCTTCAGTGGGCAGAGAGGAGAAGCCAGAGGCCAGAGTGCAGAGGAGAGTGGGACCTAAAGTCAAACAGACCCAGGACACAGTGCTGTCAGATGCCAACAGACCTCAAACTTGTCCGTTTGTCTTCTCTGAGCTTCAACTAACTCATCCATTAAATGGGAGAAATATCTCAGAAGAATGCATGAAAGGTTAAACACATGTTGCTATAAATTTGCTATCTCATAGTTGAGTTAGTACCACTAATTAGTGGCACTGGCTTCAGTTAGCTCCCTTTCATTCAGACTTCCTCAATTTTCAGGACTATGGCCCTGTCCACTTTCCTGGTTGACTCGCATCACTACAGAAAAGCTGGTATCAAGAGCCTCTATGGCACCACAGGGGAGGAAACCCTCATGGTACAGCCTAAGTGAGAGATTCAGAAGAAGAAGCAAGAACATTGGGAAGGAAGATAGACAGGAGGTGAGACAGAGGCTGTTGTGTTACCGTGGCAGAGGGTATAAGAAGCACAATAAGGCCCTGTGATGGAGGAAAGAGGACTGGGAGAGAAAGAAAGTAGAAAACTGTGCAGGGACAGCAAATGAATATCACAAAATAAGATGCAACCTCTTGATTCAGAGAATGAGTCAGGTTCTCCTTAATCAAACTCAGTTCACAAGAAGCAAGGGAGGTCTCAGCAGGCCAGAAAGAAATGCTTCTGTGAAGCTGTGGCCATGCTGTCAAAGCCCTACTGTGGAGACATGGGGTAAAAAAGTGCCTGGAAAGTAGGAGTTCCAGTTCTTGATCCTGGTTGTCGTGTGGGTCTAAATTCTAACTAATCTAAACATAAGAACCCAAATTTAACCCAAATTTAGCCACGATATTGCTGTGTCTAATGAAGACACGAGTTTTGGACGTGCTTCCAGTTTAATGGTCCCTAGCGATTGACAGGTTTTGAGGCCTCTTTTCCTGAGGTGACTGCACTGCAGAGACCCAGAGACCATTTATGAGCTTGGAATGCCTGGTTCAATTTAAAATATAATTCCACACAACGACAACATTCTTGCCTTCTCTGGGTTTTATTCCCGTTCATTCCTCACTCACCCCCCCCCTCCATTCTTCCAAATTCCTCTTCCCCATGAGTCAAGGATTGAAAATGCTTGGCATCCTTGTTAAATAAATAGTATTTGTCCATAGGATAGTGGTCAGTGACAAACTGCCATTGCTCTGTGACAAAAAAGTTTGAGTATACAACCCACATGTCTGCCAGCGACCCTGGACCTATGTGGATGTCAAACCATTGGGTTATAGGCTTTGCTTGTCTTCTCTTCCAGCTAGCTGGACTGACATACACAGAAAGGGAGAGGTAAAGGAAGAAAAGGTAAAGGAAGGGAGAGGTAAAGGAAGGGACTGTTGGGGAAAGGGGAAGAAGGAGTGCTGGTCTGACACAAAACTACTTGTCCACACCTGGAGTGTATGTAGGTAGGATCCATCCAGTTTCGTTGTACAGATCTTGCAAGCACTACGAAAGCTAGAATTTTGATTCTTGCATTCCGAGTGAGATCCTGGCGTTCCTTGTACCACAGTAAACCGCTGGTGTAGGTGGACAAGCAACTGATTGAAAGACCACTGCTATTATGCTTCCTGGGAGCCTCAGGGAATGCTCTGCCCCAGGGGAATATGAGGCTCTACCTTCTTCTTTTCTCCTTCAGCCCACCCCATTGGGAGAGCTATATGTTTTGGAAAGCTCTGGATGACCCATGTTCTGAGGATCCATGGGCACAGAAGTGTCAATATCTCAAAATCCCAAAGGCTGTAGCACCCATGCGGGAATCACTCACCGCCTTAGCAGGCCCTGCCCAGCACCAGCGCCCACATTAGCCTAGGAGCTGGAGAGTTCCCTTTGCCTTGCAGGATTTTTTTATTTTTCTCCTTTTCCATAGCTTCAGAACCTCTGCTAATGCTTTATGCTTAATGTAATTAACTGTCCAACTTAATAGGATGCACTGAGGCATTTGCATACAGGCATGTGTCATGCCTTGATTTGTCACTTTCTCTTCGTGTCCTCCCCTCCCCCACCCCCTCTCCCTTCCTTCATCCTGCATGGTCCCACTTCTATTTCTAGACACAGATATCTGTTTGAATGCTTGTAAATGCAAGGGGTTCAAGGGTCACTCACTCCCAGAGTCCACATGTGATCGAACCAGACTTCTTACAGAGAGTGTGGACAAGGCCTAGGAAACGTGGACTTCCTTCCTTGAGGCCACACAGCCAGGGAGTAAGAGCCTGAGATGCAGTCATTCATTCGCTCACCCTGCTCACTAAGTACTCAGCAGCCACTAGGCACGGCTCTGCTCCCTGGAAGCATTCATTCTTAGAGGCGCGCTTGGCTGCTCCTGCTGCCACTTTACTGTGCCCTTCTTCTGGATGGTTTCCATTCCCAGCCCAGCAGTCTAACCCGGAGACCTCCAAGGCCACTCACAGCATTCCTGAAGACTTAGAAGAGGGCCTTTTGTGTGCAGCTTTTTTTCCTCCGGGACCCTGGAATGCATCTTCATGGGGCTTGCTGATTTACAGCCCCGCTGTCTTTCAAAGAATTCCCTGGTCTGTGGTGAGTCAACAGATGTAAGAAAGGGCTTGTTAAAGGTTCTGTCACGGGAGCCAGTTGTCTCTTGCACTAGGATGCTTTCTTTAACCCTGGGCCTGGCTCAGCCCTCTGAAAATGGACCATGGTGCTCAGCATCAGTGTAGGAGACTTCAAAGCTCCTTGGGATGCAAGCCATAAGCATATCCTGCACCCTAGCCAGCCTTGCTCCCAAGCTGCTATAAGATCCTATATCAAGTTTTGGCCTTTACTGTGCTGAACTGACTCGGTTTATTTTGAGGGTCACGTTGGTCCATTTTCTAACCCCACAGTAGTTATTCTGTTTGCCCACTGACAACAGTCGTTACATCCTGTCTGTGCCTACCAACCATTCTGAAAAGATTCCATTCATTTATTTGTTCATTCGCCCATTTTCTCAATGATCGGCACCGTGTTATAGAATTAAGAACCCACTAATAGGTGGGTAAAACTGGCTGGTGCCTCGGGGACACTACCCTCACCCCTGCTCTGGACCAAGCTACTCTCTCCCAGCTGACAGGAATGCTGGTGACTCATGACTGAGTCCTCCCTGGGAATTGTCTTGGCCAAAGGGAACTCTGTCTCTCAGGCAAATGTCTCTTGTTGGGACAGCCAGCCTCCAAGGACTGATTGATGTAGAATACAGAGACCTGGGCCTCTCTCTCTCAACGAACTCATGCTGTCCTCTGAAGCACTGCTTAAACTCTTAGGATCTAGGTATCAGCCGAGCCCCAGCACAGCTACACCAAAGTCCAGCTCCCATCTCTGCCGTGCCCTGCTGCCCTGACTCTCTTGGCTGCAGTCCCCAGGAACAACCCTGCTCCAAGGAAGCCTTCTGCACACAAATGTCTAGCTCGGAGTTCTGTTCCCAGGGAATTTGTTCTAAGACACCTGCCATCATGAAGTGTACATACTAGAGGAGAGAGAAAAATAAACAAAATGAATAATCACAGTATGTGAAAAGTGACGTGCTGTGGGAAGTACCAGAGCAGGGTCAGGGAGTTTCAAATATGGAATGAAAGCTGATCGATTTTCATAGCTCTGTGTGTGTGTGTGTGTGTCTGTGTGTGCAAGCCTAAACATCATCAGTCTGAAACTAGAGTTGCCACAGTCCTCGGGCAGACTTTCTCCTTCTCAGGGAAAATCAGTCCTTGCTTGTTGAGCTTTAGTTGCTGAAATGACCACACTGTGGAGACAAATCCGTTTTATTTAAAGTCTACTAATTGTGGGTGTTCGTCACATTCGATAAGAGCAACATCTGGGGTAGCATTAGATCAAATCACTGGGTATACTGGTCTCGCCAATTTCACTAGAAAACTAACCCTAGCAGCTGCTCTGTTCCTTAGCCAAGTCCTGCCATTTTCCACATTCTCTGTCTTCCTGGTCCATCTGCTCCCCTGCCTACCTCACAGTCTGTCCTCCACATCACTAGGTAGTGCCTCACACTGGGGCAGGAAGACTCACCTTTTCTGTTCTCCATTGCCTCTTGAATGCCTGGAATATGCTGGTTCATATGAGGTTCCCAGTGGTAATTTATGAGCAAATAGTGAATTAATTTTAACCTCCTGTATAACAAAACAAAACAAACAAACAAAAAAAAGGTTTCCAAAATGTATGAATTGGAAGATTTCTCAAACTTGGAAAGGGATTCAGAACACTAAAAATCAATACTAACACGGGTCTGCCTCCAAGGTGCTATTGGAAAGGGAAGCAGGAAATGGATTTTCTGACCAGGAGATGTAGAACATGAGGATAATTTCCTAAATTCAGATGAGCTGGTGATACAGGAACTGGGGAGAGCAAGATTAGATGGAGAAGCAACAGCAGATGGTAAGAGATGAGTCCGGTGGATACAAGATCTCTCACTTGAATCTGAAGCTCACAGAGTAGACTAGCCTGTATGTCCCAGGGAGCCATCTGTCCCTACCTCCCTGGCGCTAGACTTACAAACCTGATCCACCGAATCCAGATTCCAGTTCCCCATGGGTACTGAACATCAAATTCTGCTCTAGGTGCTTCTGCAACAAGCACCTCATGGACTAGCTACCTTTATTGGCCCTAGATCAACTTTTGATATAGAATGTAGGTTATCAGTTTTCATAGACTCCTTTGCTCATGTGATACCTGCTTGTTTTCCTCAATATATACAAAGTGGTTCCTTTCTAGTTTGAGTACCTCGGAGAGAAAATAATCATAGAAATTAAAACACGAAGAGATGAGATGGTAGCTAATGCCAAAGAGAATAGTCCTAAGTAGGTAAAAGGAAAAGTGGTAAAATAGCCTTAAACGTTATACCACAGTAAATATTGTCAGAGATTTAAAAAAAAACAACAAAAGAACCCCACAAATAAAAAAACAAAAAGAGATAAAATATTTCCAAGCTATACTTCTGCCAAGAGCTTAGCATGAAGAATACACAAGGAACTTTAAAAAAAATAATCAAGAGCAGGAAAAATAAAAAGAAGTAACCCAATGAAAACAGAGGGTAAGAGCAGGCACTTCTTAAAAGAATATACACAAATTATAAACAGATGAGTGAAAAAGTTCACTATCACTCATCATCGGGAAATACCAAACAAAACCAGCGATATCAGTAAAAATAGCCCTTATCAAAATGATAAATATAGCAATATTACAGAGGTGTGGAGGAAAGAGAAGTTGTGTATACTGTGGGTGGGAATGCCAATATGACATCATGCAAACCGGTGGCCCACCGGAAGCCAGAAAGAGACTTACAGAATGGTCCCGCAACCGTACTTCTCTGTGGATAACTAGAGGACATGAAAGCAGTCTGTTAAGAGGCATGCATCTTCATGCCAATGTTCACCGCAGCACTACTCATAATAGCCAAAACTCAGAATAAATGTGCTCTATAAAATGCAACTCAGCCATAAAAATAATGTAATCTTGTCATTTGCAAGAATATAGGTGAAACCAGAGATCATTGTGCTAAGTGGGGAAAAAAAAAATCAGACACAGAGAGGTGAGTACCTCAGTTAGCTTAGGATGGCAGGTGCAAGGAAGGAAGTAGACCCAAACTTTCTGTTTGCTGCACTTCCTGTGGGTGTAGTAGAGGAGGAGGAAGAGGAGGAGGAGGAGGAGGAGGAGGAGGAGGCAGCAACAGCAGCAGCAGAAGCTGACTCCAGCTTTCAGAGACCCCAGAACCAGTCTTCTCGTGCCCCTCCCTCTGAGGGACCAACAGCAGACTGATGATTCCAGAAAGCTTCGCTCAGCCCTGGGTTATCCTCAGAGCAGCAACTTCACCTCTTGACTTCTGCTTCTCCAGGCCTTCACTGGTAGTTGATTTCTTTGTTAATTCTTTTTCTAAAGCTAACTTCAAGTCCCATAGATCAATTTGAAGTACACAGCTCAGCAGGCAGGCCTTAATCCCAGCACTCAGGAGGTAGATGCAGTGGATCTCTAAGTTAGAGGACAGCCTGGTCTACACAGTGAGTTCCAAGCCAGTCAGGGCTACATAAAGAGACCCAGTGAGTTGCCATATCCTCTAAACATCCAGAACACCACCAGGACCATAATCTCTTTCAGATCCCTTAATTACAACAATAAAAATGTAGATTCAAATGTTTCCTTGCATAAAATGCTCTAAACATTACGCTCCAGCACACTCTTTGACCGTGTCTCCCAGCAACTTTGAAGGACTGGCAAGGATGTTCATCTATCTATGCCTGTGAAACTGTCTTCCCTAAGCAAAGCTGATTTTATGGGTTTAAATTCTTGAGGTTTACAATTATGTGACATGAGCAAACATACATTGTTCAATGATTCCTAATGTGACACAAAAGAGAAAGATAGCCACTGTTTCCTTCTGATAGTGCCCCCTCGACTTCACCCTCCCCACACACACTTTGTAGAAACAATAATGCTTCTTTCTAAAGAGGTATGAGATTTTCTCAAGGCCTACTATTAGAAAGGGAAGGAGGAGGTCACATGGCTTTGTGGGTCATTTAGCACCATCACCTAACCATTAAAAATTCTATAGGAAATTTTGACTTAATGTCGTCTTTGCCCTTGACAGGAAAATCACGTTTTGGGAATTCTTGACTGTAGTTTCTAGACCGATTTATACTGGAAGATCCTCTTGGTTCTCAGAAACTACCCCTTCTTTTTTCACAGATGCATTCTGGCCTGAGCAGCTAATGTATGTAATCATTAATGTGCACATAGATATTCTGCAACCAGCTTTCAAGAGTAACACTACAGTTTACATCTGGAATGTCCCCAAAGACCTATGTGCTAAAGATTTAATCATCTTGGCATTACTGGGAGGTGACAGAAATTTTTAAGAGGCCTAGTAGGAGTTTGTGTAGTCCTTGGGGACACGCCCTCAAAGGAAATAGTGGGACCCTGGTCTCTGATTCTTCCTTTTCTAGCCATGTGATCAACAGTTCCTTTTCTGGCCATGTGATCAACAGTTTGCTTTATCACAGGACCATGATGTGTTTCTACCTTGTCTTGTTGTACAAGTTCACATGCAATAGGACCAACCAGCACCTCCAACACCATGGGCCAAAGCAAACCTTTCCTCTTTGTAACTTTGAATGTCTTAGGTATTTTGTTGTAGTAACAGAAAGCTGGTTAACACAGGAGAAAGTTTCTGACTTTCTGCATTTGCTCATTTTTATGGCCCTAATGATCCTAACAGTGGCTCCTGACCAACTATCCACGTGATATCACTTAAGTAGGCTGCAGAAAGAGATATATACAGTTGGTTATCACGAGCTGCTTCTGACCTGGATGCTTATAAGCATCTATGAACCAATTACACCCATCAGTATCACTTAGGCAATGTGTTCAGAGTACTACTAACTGAGCAAGGAAGTGGTGCATACCACAGAGATAGGACTCAGTAAGTTAGGCTAGAGTCCTCAATTCCAGGTGTTTGCATGCGTAAGCCAAGGAGATGACTTTCCTGTGTCCACGACTGCTCCATGTCCAAGAGAGCCCTGTATCCACAATCTACACAACCTACAGAGGTATGTGGAATAAGATGAGCAGAAGTGGACGAACACACAAAACTCTCAGTGTTTTAAAGTCAAAACCAATCTCATTGCTAAGGCCCATGAGATCAGATGCTGCTTTCTTCCCAAGCAACTGCTCTACCTGGTAAGAAGTGTGAACTCCAAAAGAGTTTACACTGGCTTTCTGTCTGTAGGATTTGCAGGTTTGAGAAATTAAAGACACAGAGCTAGCTATAGGCAAGGTCCGGATGCTCTCTGAGATGAAGCATCTCTGACCCCAACTGGCTACTGGAGTACACTGCATCTCTAGATGACCAAGTCTCAGTGTGTAACCTGAAGGGCTGGATCTAGCTGGTATACACCGTGACTTTGTTTTGTTGTTGTTGTTGATGATGATGATGATGGTGATGGTGATGATGATGATATTGTTACTGCTGCTGCTGTTGTTGTACTTCTTCTCGGGGTGGTAAACAATTAATTCTACTGCACTATACAATGGATAGAAATAATAATTTGAACAGAACAGAAAACATGCCAAGAGAAAGTTTGAAGTTTCTACATGTATGCTTGGTTTTCATTTCTCACTCTCTGGTCCTTTTGTGATCAAAACACCAGATCCTTCTTCTTTGTTTAAGTCCTTCCTGAAGATTTCAGTGCTGAACATGGAATTTTGCCCACCAAGTTATTGATTAGAGGGTCCCTGGAGTCACCCAGAACTGTGTAGGCTGTTGTTTGATCTTGGTTACCAACGTAACTAAATGTGGGGAGAGGGGTAAAAAGCTCTTTTGCTGAACACACCATACACTTTAGTTGCAAGACAACAAGAAATCAATCTCAAACTTATCAGGCAATTCTCTCCCTGTTGGCTAGCTTTCATAGTGATGGAGGGTGTTGGGCAGGTGGCTTGAGGAGAGAAAACGAATCAGTGGTCTTACCCACATGCCTTAATAACAACCTGCCAGCGCATTGTGCCACTGGTACAATAATGGCATAACAGTTGTAGTGGTAACCAATCACATTCTGATTGGATTTGAGACCTTTCTCACTGGAAGGACTTCATGTCTGGCACTGTGAACTGGAATCTTCAGAACTGAAGAGAGATCTAGTTCCAGTTCTAGACAGGAACCTAATGGTGTTTCCTGAAATGGTCATGTGTCAAGCTACCCTCTCACTGTTTATATTCATACTTATAGATTTGGGCTGCTCTCAATCTAGGTCAAAGAAGTTTCTTTTTACCTTGAGTAGCAATTGATGCAAAGACTCAAATCTTGCAGAAGTGCTGGGAACAAGTGACTGTGAGAATTCAGCAGTAGATGGTTTTTCTATAGCGCCCCTACTCACTCCAACCAAGGCTCAAGGAAGACATGGTAGACAAAGGTGTGGGAAGAATGTAAGAGCTGCAGAATGGGGAAGGCACTGTGTTCTGTGAACTGCTGAGTTCCATACATAACAGAGTTGGTGCACACATATTAACTCTCACATCTCTGGCTAGCTGCACAAGACCTGTATAAGATCAAGCCAGTCAAAGTTCCAGCAGGGATGAGGAGGGGTTTACATGACAGACCCATTCCTAATGGATAGGAGCTAATGACAGTTGATGGCTGTTGAGAGACAGAGTTACTTTTGAGGGGAAATGTAGCCAATAGTACATTGCCTATATCCCACTTTATTTCCCAATGCTTAGGCACTAATTGAAGTTAGGGAGTTATTAGTAACATTAGTATTATAACAAAAGACATGAAATTGGGAGGAGGGTATGTTGGTGGTAAACTGAGGGAGTTTGAGAGAGGTAGCAAGAAATGGATATGATTACAGTACATTGAATACATGTATACATTTTCCAAACATTAAGTAACATATCTCCTTCCACCACCTAGTCTGTGACACTGTCACCCAAGGCTTTCTTCTGATGTCCATGGTGAAACTAAAACACTAAGCACAGCAACTAAACAGTCCTGGGCCAGGCACTGACTCTCCAGAGGGAGTGAAAGCAATCAATGAAGTCTGAGGCCACAGTATGGAGTTAGGATGCAGCTCCACCTATGGGTGTGCTTAGCATCTGACCCGTTCATCCAGCCTGGTGTTTCTATGGTGTTTTCTCTCACCCTGGTGCTTACGGTGCTATTAATCTCAGTTCTCTTACCTCTGCCTCTCCCAAGTGCTGGGATCACAGGCCTCCAACCTCACAATTCGCATATGACTGACTCTTTGCTGAACAAGAGTCCTCTTGCTTCTTTTTTTTTTTTTTTTTTTTTTTTTTTTTTTTTTTTTGGTTTTTCGAGACAGGGTTTCTCTGTGTAGCTCGGGTTGTCCTGGAACTCACTCTGTAGACCAGGCTGGCCTCGAACTCAGAAATCCGCCTGCCTCTGCCTCCCAAGTGCTGGGATTAAAGGCGTGCGCCACCACCGCCCGGCCTTTTCTTTTTTTTTTTTTTTTTTTTTTTTTTGTAGTCCTCTTGCTTCTTTAGGTGTCAGTTTTCAGCCACAAGATCCAGGCTCTCTTCTAAAGAACTGCTTTCTGCTCTTGTTTCTCAGAGGCTGGCGGGAACCCCAGGGCACTGCTCAGACAAAGTGTGGGATTAGGCTATTCCGTGTGGTGAAAGATGGCATTGCTTTCTTAGAGGAGTGACATTTAACCCCCAGGATTCCCAGTGCACATACAAAAGGCTTGAGAAATTCAGCTAGTCTCTAGGGACCACAGGTGCCCTCATCTTCATTTGGAGTTAGAGGATATCTTTGCAGCTACATCCTCCTTTGGCAGAAAAACAGAAAGCAGTTGTGACCCTTTTGAGAACAGAGAAAACTGAAGGAAAAAAAAAAAAGAAGAAACAGAACTCTGGCTCTAGGCAAGTATCCAGTGTTGGCATCTGTGATGGTTATTTTCATGTTTAATTTGATTGGATCAAGAAAAACCTAGGTGGGTAGAGAAGCACATCTCAGAGTGTGTCAGAGGAAGTAGGTCACTTAGGGCATGTCCTTAGGAACTTATTTGCCCCGGTCTCCTCCCCTCTTCCTTTCTCCTTTCTTGTCCACAGTGAAGAAGGTCTTCCGCCCCATGAGATTTGTTTGTTTGTTTGTTTTTCGAGACAGGGTTTCTCTGTGTAGCCCTGGCTGTCCTGGAACTCACTCTGTAGACCAGGCTGGCCTCGAACTCAGAAATCCACCTGCCTCTGCCTCCCAAGTGCTGGGATTAAAGCCATCACTGCCCGGCTACCCCCATGAGATTTAACCCAAGTACACAAGGCCAAGTAGCCATTGACAAAGCCCCCTGAAACCAAGAGTTTACTCCTTTCTTATTCTGGAGTTAAACTTCCACCATTTAAGTTGCTTATACCACACAAAAACACCTAGGGGTGTTTTTCTTTCAGGGCAGCCACCCCATGACCTGACTTCAACCCACTTTTATTAATGATCACTGTTATCCGCCAGCTAGTTTCTCTGCATGAAACGTCTCACAGCAGGCAGCAGGTTCACTCTTGGGACCCAGGTGACCCACAATTCTCATTTGCCAGCTACGCATGCTCTCACTCTCTTTCCCAAAAAGACTTCTCCTTTCTCCAGGCAGGAGCCAGTTCTATTCAAGTTCTGCTAATCCATGCTGTGAGCTTCCTCGAAAGGCAGATCCCCTGATGTTTAAGGGCAGGATCTGGTTTCACTTTAGAATAATGTAAAACATAGCTGATTCTTTCAATAATTCTCTGTAAGAGGTTGCAAGGCACGAAGTTAAGCTGTGGGCAAAAAGTTCCATTAATAACTAAGAAAGTATCCTGGGCTACAGCTAAACTCCAGCCCTGTGCATCTTGTGTCATAACCTCTGTTAGTAATTATCAAACACTAAGGTATTTTTCAACTTCAGCCCAGTCATCTAAAATAATCATCTTGGGCAAATCCTGCACCAAGTCCTTTTCTATGGCCCTCATTCTCCCAAGTGCTCCCAGGAGCCAACATCACCATCATCAAGCATGGCTGGGTGCATTGAGGACACGGAGACTCAGGGATGCTAGGTATTGGAGCTAGGGCTTCACACAAACTAAACATGTATACTCCATCACTGAGTCATGCTCCCAGCATTCCACACCCAAATGACTTTATAGAAGTTTCTTAAATACGATCAAGTCGAAGTTCAACTTGGTTGAATTTTGGGTTTGGAGTGTTTTTTGATTTTTGGTTTTTCAAGTCAGAGTTTCTCTGTGTGGCCCTGGCTGTCTTGAAACATTCTCTGTAGACCAGGCTGGCCTTGAACTCAGAGATCCACCAGCCTCTGCCTCCTGAGATTAAAGGTTTGCACCACTACTGCCTGGCAAACCCATAGTATCTTATTCTGGTGTTCAGCATTGTATTCTGCAAACATCAGCTTCACAGCCACATATACTAAGGTGCCAGGTGATAGCAACTCAAAAATACATGACATATACTCAACACTGGGGGATTCATGGAGATTGAATGGATAAACTTAGTAGAGGTGATAACTGTAACCATTTGCTGTCTTAACATTTATAGTGGGGTGAATGTGTATAAAATACCCAAGAACAAGTTTTGAGAGTAAAAAGTCAATTCAAATGCAGTTTATTTCATTTACCACTTTTTGAATGAGGGTAACAGAACAAGGCCAGCTGCCAGTCCTTTAAAGTGGGCTCAAAAGTGATGAGCAGTGATTTCTTTTTACCTTTTTATTAATTCTTTGTGAGCTTTGTATCATGCACTCCATTCCTGCACATTTCCCTGTCTCCTCATATCTGCCCTTTGCCCCTGTAACCTCCCCCAAAAGAAACATACACCACACACACACACCACACACACACACACACACACACACACACACACACACACACACACACACACACACACACACACACACCACACACACACACACACAACACACACACAAGACACACACCCAAAACCAAATATAGCACGATGATTTCTATAGTTTGCCCTTAAAAATCGTCCCTTGGTCTTGGTAGGCATGGAGTGTTGACTGATACAAGCCTGCCACCTGCTGGAGCCAAGCAGAACTAACCCTAGGTTCTTGGGAATGCGAAGAGCTGTGTGCAGAGCAGGGTATCTAACACTCCTTACACTTCAGATGTATAAACAGCCAGTAACAGCTCACAAGCAGTCCCGTTTTCCATGAGTGAAGGCTGATGAAATCAACACAGAGGAAGACTTTAGGAAAATAAGTTACAAAGGATTTGCCGTCAGTAGAGCCAAGGAGACTTAAGCGCAAGTCATAACTGGGCCACTCACTGTCCGTGTCACTTTGAATGCATTACTAAAGCTCTCTAAACCTTAGGTTCCTTGTTTGTGGCAAAAGCCTGAGTATATGCCCAATGACTGAAGGACTGGGCTACATGGATGCATTTTTGTGGGTAGGCTTGTGCGCTGGTGTGGTGTACACCCTTAATCCCAGCACTCAGGAGGCAGAGGCAGGGGAATCTCTTGGTCTATAGTACAGAATAAGTTCCACAGCTACACAGAGAAACCTTGTCTCAGGAAACCAAAACCAACCATCCAACCAAAACCAAATAAAAAACATCCTAAGTGTTTACTGTATTGCACAATATGAAATCACTATAATCAAGTGTGACTATCTAGCATTCCTCTTCGTAAAGCTATTTGAGAGAAAATGAGATAAAACTTCACAATCCTCTCTCTCAGATTTATACAAGCTGGGAACAGTCCAACTTCTACTCACCAGAGATCTGAGGCAGAATAAATAAATAAACGTAACATGCCTGTCATTAACACAGGAGAGACCGTTCTGTACATCTGGCCACAGCGGACGGACCAGCTGCCCACGTGTACATATGATAAGGCACAACGGGCTTTTAGAAACAGTTCTGAAGTCTTTTTCTTTAATCAGATCCTGATGATCTGCAGGAGCATAATCTAAGGACAGCTGTGGCAGCAGTGAGCATTGTGTCACTCAATGGCCAGGGATTGCTGCATTTCCTCTTTCTGACTGCCATGTGGGTCGGCAGCCATGTGGGTTGAACATTACTACCACTGTGCTGTGGATGAGAAAAGTGAGACTCAGCAAACTTGAGTATAGCAGAAACCTGGTGATGGCGTGCCCGATCCCCTCCTTTCTTCTTGACCAAGCTCAACATCTAATCACCTGTCCATCCTATCACAAGTGACAATGGCTTACATACAGATTTGGGAAACCCAGAGAGGAGCTCTGTTCTCTTTGGCTTGGGTGGAGGCAAGTGGCCTTATGTCCAGTTGTTCCTAAGGGTAGTCTTCTGGGTAGGGTAGGGTGCACTCTCTGGAAAAGGGCCACCAGCTCATGAAAGGAGACGCACAAGAAGAATTGTTTTCCCTATCATCAGATCTCCTAACTGGACGTGACTCAGGGAGCTGAGAAGCTAATGGTGACAGGAAGACATTGAAGAAGACAGAGGAGAAAGACGGTCGTCCTGTATATTGAGATCTCATTTTCCCTTGTGCTGGCTAGTTTTGTATGTCAACTTGACACAGCTTGAGTCATCAGAGACATTTTCTCACTCTGCAATCAATGGCAGAGGCCCCAGTCCACTGTGAGCAGGCCATCCCTGGGCTGTCGGTTCTATCAGAAAGCAGGCTGAGCAAGCAGCACCCCTCCGTGGCCTCTGCATCAGCTCCTGCCTCAAAGGTTCCAGCTTTGCTTGAGTTCCTGTCCTGATTTCCAGTGATGGACTGTGGATCTGGAAGTGTAAACTGAATAAACCCTTTCCTCTCCAACATGCTTTTTAGTCATGGTATTTTCATTGCAGCAATAGAAACCCTAACTAAGACACCTCTCAGTTTCTCAATTTGAACTCAATAATGGAATTTCCTTCCGAGGAAAAGAAGAAAACATGTCAGAATACGAATTCCTGAACACTGAGTGGCTGTACCTGCATGACATGTCCCATCAAGCTAACTTGTCTAATTTCACCACCAGATGTAGACATCAAACAGGATCTAGTGGGCTAAAGCAGTAATTAGTGTGGCTGTCATCTTGAACAGTCAATCAAACAAGCTACTCTGCATAACGTAGACCAACCTGTACTGTGGTTTGGCCGATTTTTTTCTATGCTGTAAACTCTATGGGATTCTGTTGGCTGTGTTTCCAGGGAGAAGAAAATAGAGTTTTAAAAAACCTGTCTTTAAAAAAGAACTTGTGAAAATAAATAGAAAGAGTTCTCTCAGCACGTTGAAACTGTATCCCCGGCAGCGCCACCTGTGAAAGCAATCTTCTCTGTCACTGTGTGAAGGAAACTCCGAGTCCCCTGACATTATTAAATTGTCGATGCCACACTGATTCAGTGGCAGCATCTCTTCAAACAGCTAAACAATAACCTTGTTTTTCATCCTACAGATGAAATTGTTTTCTTTCAATGGTTATGGATTTAATTATCTATTCTCCTCTGGATCTGCTTGTAAAATGAAGGGTGAGTAAGATGTCTCTCTCTTGACATAGCTTAGAGTTCTGTGAATGCTGGGGACTTTTTCAAGGCATTTGAGTACAGGAATTCAGCACTCAAGAGTCTCCTGAGAGGAAAAGGGAGCCTGGGGCAGAGCTAGAGGGAGAAGGGATAAGTAGATAATACTGAGAAATACAAGACTAGCTTCAAGACAGCTAAGGTCTCATTTTTCCAACTAAAGGGTCAGGTGTGGGCCCAGCAGTGTTTCATTAACTATTTCCCTGCCTTCGTCTTTCTGCAGACAGAAATCCTTCCCAGACTTTTCTACATAAGACATATTGGTTAAAGATCCAGATACCTAGCGTGTTCAGGCTCTGCCAGCATCAGACCCAACTAAGAGAGCTTCTGTAGTTCCTTAACTAGAGGAAGATGGGAGTCTTGAGTGAGTTTAGGAGCAAATAAACTCATCTTGATGGAGCATTTACCATATGCAGAGCAGTATGGAGACTTGAAGATTTGAGGTCAGGTTTATAAGGCTGAATTCACTCTTATTTCCATCACACTATGCTGTGTAGGCTATGCTACCCTACGTCCACTGCCCCAAACCACTCAGGGTTTGTAGAAAACACTATCTGGGCCTGCCTGGTTTTCATAGCCACACTATTACAATTAAACACCTGTGAAACTGGTCCATTGGATTGGTTGTCTGGCAGTGTCCGGCAGGAAAGCCTCCTTCCAGCAGACAGGGAAACAAGATCAGACTGCAGTGAATCAAGAAGGGACTTGGTGTTGTCAGAAGACAGCTTGCTTTTCTGAAGGTGTGTCAAGAAAGGAGAGATGGATGAGTTCAAAGAACCGTTTTGGTTACCTTGGTGTTTTTAAGGCTGAAAGATGTGAGCAAAAGTTTAAGCTAAAGGGGAGTTTCTCAAGGATGAAATATAATAGAATAAGTGGTGGAAATCGCAGTAGTAAATACATGTTAAAAATTACTCTACAAAACATTTCTTAGAACTTGACATACGTAATCAATTTACCTCACTCAAGAATTTTATGCACTGGGCATGATGGTGCGTGGCTGTCATCCCAGCACTCGGGAGGTGGAAACAGAAAGATCACAAGGTTGAGGCCAGTTTGCTCTATGCAGGAGTCCGTGTTGGGTAATAGCCTCATGTCTTATCGTGAGGAATTGTGTCAGGCTATATTGAGCAGTAGCCCCTAGCCATAAGAATTGCTTGGCCCCAACGATAATTCCACTCTCGCTGCAGAAACAATACCAAGGTATTAAAAACAACTCATGCTGCTTCCAGTAAACCACAAAAGACTAACTGCAACTTCCTAGTAGCTATCTATACATGTGTATGCATATATACATGTTCCCGTCCCCACTAAGTAGATTCAATTTTCAACCTTTCCTTCCCATGGAAAGGCTGAGGCGGCTCACTGCTTGATAAAGCAATTTTAGCTTGTTGAGATCAAATCTGCCTGCTTCTCTGCCTCTGTTTTTTTATAGACCCTTCCCATTCCAAATAATACAAAAAAAATCAACTTCTTGAGAAGGTCTTAATACTATTCTGATTATACAGATTAGGAAAGTAAGGAAGAGGCTACACAATGTCAAATCCCAACATTGAAAATAGGACCCAGATAGTTCAGAACCCAGATTCTCAACATTGATGCAAACTAGCCTCTCTGGAGAAAGCTTTCGGCTAGAATGGGGTATACAAATAATGCAAGAGGTTCTGAGGGACAAAAGACACACATTTCTCTTCAGCAGAAGGCACTGAAGAAATACAAGGGAAATAACAGAGAAGTGCAGCGGAATAAGGGAGAGGAGCTGGGGCCATGCACCTTGGATAGTGAGGCTTGTATAAACTGATGATGTGACCACTCCATGTTACAGTTAGGGGAAGGTTTTTATTTTAGAGAAGAGAGGGAAAGAATATCCAGAGGCAACTGCAAGAGTCTAGAGCAACATGGCTGGCAGACTGTACCTGGCCATGACAGAAGCAGGGTGGGAAGAGAGAAGGCAGATGCAGAAGCACTGAGAGAGGAGGAGGGGAAATTGAGACACCAAGAGAGAAAGACAAAAATGGTGGGTTTATCAGGGTTATAAGGAAAATGCTTAGTTTAGCAGGGTTATAAGGAAAATGCTTAGTTTAGCAGGGTTATAAGGAAAATGCTTAGTTAGCAGGGTTATAAGGAAAATGCATAGGTTGGGGAGGGAGGCCCAGTAGCTGAAGAAGTTTAGGGTAAGGGAGGAGGTGAGAAGACCTCGGAGGACCATGGACTCTGAAATGTGTAACAGGTACTTGTGGTAGAGAAGCAGCCTGGAGGTCAGTATTTGCTTTGGTATGCTAATAGGCACCTCAGGTGGCCCTCTGTCCCTTCTGACTGTGATTTAAAAAAAAAAAATGTTTCCTTTTAGTAGAGATGAACCAGCTTCACAGGTTCATAAGGAATGCTGGCTTTTGTTTAACTGCCAGAAGTTTCCTTGGACTTGACAAGACTATCTTAAGGTCCCTTAAGAGCAGGAGAGTAAACCCTGTTGTAAATACAGATACTCAGAAGGGAACTACCTCTCTACTTGCTAGAGCAGCTGGTGTCTTCCAATTAATATACCAGCTACAATTATGTAGGCAGATGTGTGAAGGACCCAGAACAATTTAGCAGTAACTGTGAGTATTTAGTTCCTCTCCTTGCAGATTCTGTCATGCCTGTTAGGTGTGAACTTTTGAAGAAATGGCCCCAGCTTTGTTTTGATATGTCTCTGAGGCTGAACGGTCTGAACATACGTTTAAGCTAAGGAGAACTGGGATCTATCCTGAGACTGAGCAGCTTTGAATTTGGAGGTTGGTAGTGGTAGGAGGGGTGTCAGGGGATGGGGGGGTGGCGGTTAAGGGAAGTACTGTTCAAAGTCAATGAAGCAATGGACTACAAAGGTCCATAGCTGTGCTTAGTGTTTTCCTTGGAGAAGTGAAAGAGCAAATCACTGACTGATCCTAGGCTGGGTGTGTTAGTCAGAGTTCTCTAGAAGAATAGAACTTATAGAATGAATCTACATATTTAAGTCTATCTATGACCTGACCCGAGGGTCCAGTTATTCGTGGGGTGTTGAGGGGGACCTTCACCTGAAAAGGAACACGGTGGAGGGGAGAGAGAGAGAGAGAGAGAAAACAGAGGACCAAGCAAAAAGAGTCTTGTCAAGGTCTCACTTTAATGAGGGAGCAGCTTACAGATATATTCTAGGCAAAGGAGGAAGGGGGACAAAGAACGGGGAGGGATTCTATCAACTCTCGATCCTGCGGAGCATTCTGCAGTATGTCCTGGAATGTCCCGGGGCAACGGTTCTTTACGAACAGGAAATTCTTTCTTAGCTGAAGGTCAGGTTCTCCCAAAAGATGAGGTTATTGCCCTAGACCATCTTACTGTCGTAACCAGCTCCCAGGAAATGCCAGACGTTCCTGAGACCTGAGACCCTAGAACGTCCTTTCTTAACCTTGTACTGACTAGGCCTTCCAGAACAACAGGTAATTTCCTGAGGTTCTCTTAGAACAGTTTCCTGGGCTTGGCTCCCGACATATCTATATCGATATAGACATTGTCTTAGTTAGAGTTTTACTGCTGTGAAAAGAAAAGACAGCATGACCAAGGCAGCTCCTATAAAGACAGCATTTAATAGGGACAGATTCAGAGGTTCAGTCCATTATCATCAAGGCAGGAGCACGGCAGTGCCCAGGCAGGCATGGTGCAGGAGGAGCTGAGAATTCTACATCTTCATCAGAAGGCTGCTAGAAGACTGGCTCCCACATGGTTAGGAGGAGGGTCTCACTGCCCACTCCCACAATAACACACTTCCTTCAACAAGGTCAGATCTAAGAGTACTACTCCCTGGGCCAAGCACATTCAAACCACCACAGACATATATAGATATAGATATATAGATATGGATATAGATATATGATATATAGATAATAATGAGTTTTTTATTAGAATGACTGATAGGCACTGGCCCAGCTAGTCCAACAATGGCTATCTATTAACTGAAGGTCCAAGAATCCAGTAGTTGTTCGGTTCACAAGGCTGGATGTCTCTGTTGGTCTTCAGTAGATGCTGAAATCATGAAGAAGCAGGCTTTAATGTCAGAGAAGGAATGGACTTGTCAGTGAGAATGAGAGCAAGCAGGCAAAAAGAGAGCTTCCTTCTTCCACGTCCTTTGTGCTGGAAGCAGGAGCAGCCCAGATTAAAGGTGTATCTTCCCACCTCAAAGATCCTGTTTAGAAGTGAGTCTACACACTTCAAATCATTTAATTAAGAAAAAGATCCTTCACAGGTGTGCCCAGCCATTTGGGTTCTAGTTAATTCCAGATGTGGTCAAGTTGGCAACCAAGAATATAGATATAGTCAAGATACCTGGGTTCAGCAAATGCTCATATTTCATGTAGTCTCCATTTTGGACCCCTGCCACATGTACTGTTCCTTAAATACCGTATATTTCAGACCATAAATAGTGGAAGATCTCGGAGAAGAGAATTGTGTTAGAGTTTCCATCACTATCACAAGCATTGAAAAAAATTTTTTTTTCTTCTTTTTGCTCTGTGTGATAAGATTTCT
Organism: Mastomys natalensis; assembly: GCA_021653895.1. Classification (NCBI taxonomy): domain Eukaryota; kingdom Metazoa; phylum Chordata; class Mammalia; order Rodentia; family Muridae; genus Mastomys; species Mastomys natalensis. Next base: position 134,059 of record JAJTUV010001812.1, on the reverse strand, counting down.
TTGTGTAGCCCTGGCTATCCTGGAATTCACTTTGTAGACCGGGCTGGCCTCGAACTCAAAGATCCACCTGCCTCTGCCTCCAGAATGTTGGGATTAAAGGCATACAAGGCCACTGCCTGGCTGAAGAAAACTCTTAAAAAGAAAAAAGCTTTATTGGTTCATCAGGTTCTGATTCCTAATGAGTCAGTGTTGTTTTTATGCTTATGAGTGATGAGTGAATCACAAGAGCCAAACCATTTACGTCATGGAAAGAGGGAGGCAACTCCCCTTCAAGGGCACACTTCCAATGACCTAAAAACCCTTCAACTGAGCTCCTTATCTCAAAGCCAGCACCTTCCTATGGCCATACTCTGAGAACCACTTATTAACACATGGGCTTTTGGGAAGGTTTCAGATCCAAACCAGAGCAGTAGCTGAGGCTATGGTAATTAACATCTATTTTGAGCTCTTTAAGGCATCAAATTATTCTGTGCATATAAAATGTGAGGTGAGTGACATAGTAAGTTCTAGGCCAGCATGGACAAAAAAAAATAGGACTGTACTGTGGGGATGCGGTACTGCATCCACGTTCCTGCACAGACCTATTAACTCAAAGTGTTCATTTAAGTTGACCCAGGTGATGTGTGCTCATTAAATGTTTAGAATCACTGCTTTAGCCCATAATGACCAACTTAGGACTTTTTTATACCAGGAATGTGCTGTGTTTTAAGTTGTTTGTGAGTTGGCAGGGACTGACACATAACCAACAGTACCTTCGATGTTTTTCTGCCCCCTTTGTGATAGTTATGGTCTGTAATTACAAGACATAGCACTCTATGTAGAATCTAACTCTACAGAGGAAGGCCTTTGCTTCATTTGCAACTACTTCAATCAGCAAATGTTCTTTCATTAACCTTGGCAACCTCAGAATTCACTTCCCTAACTCTGCAAGAATCTTTGGAGAGCCAAATTCAGTGACATCCTTCTCAAAAATGAATGAATAAATAAATAAAATTTAGGCAAAGAAAAAATATTGTTCTAGATAGTTCAGAGTTTCCAAGAAAAGACCAAATAGGGGCTTGACATTACTGAAGACAGACCTCTACAAAATACTAACTTAATTCATGCCACAAGACTTCATTTGAACTTGACCAATCAATACTGAGCTTAAAGTAGAAGTAGAGAATATTTGGTTCAAGTTGGCACATTTTCAAAAGGCTTTTGGGGATATTCAGCAAATTCACCATCCACATAGGTATCTGAATATGCTGAGGGTTGGGTTTTTATTATATTTGTTTTCTGTGTTCCTGCAAATCTATTGGCTTGATGAGGAAGTGGCTACAGTCTGGACATAGCTAAATACAGATTCCCCAAGGCTTCCATAGACTTTCAATGACGAAACAAATGCACTTCAGAGAAGAAGAAAAAAAAAATCAACAGCATCTATTTGAGATTTTTAAAATAAAGCCCACAATTTTTCTGAGCCATGGGTATTATGGGAACAGGAATATCCACCAGCCGGTATGAGCCTAATTACATCCAACCATCATAACCTCTGTTCCATATTTCATCCAGGCATAGCCAAAAAAAAAGGTCACACATTGAAGAGTTAGTCATCAGCTTGGTGTGCTCCTGGAAGGTAGTGAAATAGTAGACTCCTTAGGATATGGGGCCTGATGGTTGGAAGTTATATCTCTGATGCATGTCCTAAAGGGGACGTTGGGATTCTGGCTCCTTCCTTTCTCTTTGTTTCCTGATCTCCATGAGATGAGTTGTGTGTGTTATATTATACTCTTCCTTGTGTCACCATAGGCCCCAAACCAAGGCACCAACTGAGCATGGACTGAAAACTGTAAAACTCTGAGACAAAATAATCTTGTCCTCTTTATTGTTGCTGCCTACAGGCATTTTTTTTTCAGTTTCAGAAACTGACTAAGACTGTCAATATTTACTAGAAATAAAACTGAAATTACATTTCATGAACCTCAATGATGAGTTTTAAATAAAAAAATATTGACCAAATATTGATCAGATGTTTGCCAAAGTGCTAGGTAGCCATTACCTTTTGTTTACATAAAGTTTAAAATTATCAATTTTAGCCTAAACAATATGTACCTGCTACCATAAAATTAAATTTTAATTTATTCTTATCTGCTATCTGTGCCTTATGAAGTTATGTCTACTTATTAAGGAAGAGCATACTGATATGTTATAAAACATATGATATTAAGGATATCCTAGTGAAATGTTTGCATTGATAGGTCCAAAGTCTTTTCATTCATTCTCAGAATTTATAGACTTTGAGATGTTTACAGAAGAGAACATTATCTGTTCATTTAGGTTGCAGCTGTATTTGTTAGAAGAGATGGATCTTTCTGGGTAGTTTTATGAATAATTAACCTACCAACTAAGTTCACTTGAGTTTACCTTTAATTAACTCAACAAAGATAGATGATAAGCATATCCTTCTAAAACCAGTAACAAATCCATAGGGTTTTTAAATCAAATAAATAGAGTCCCAAAGTTTCTTTAAAACAGTGTAAACTCTGCTTTTATTGATAGCATTTTATAGGCATTCTAACAGCCCCATGGAATGACTATTTTATTTCTCACTTATAACTAAAGTACAGCTCATACTTGCATGGCCCCCAAGCTCAGGCACTGTCTAAATCACCCAGCACAGCTCAAGGTCCTCTCCTTGAGCACATTGCTTAGAATCTCTGGTTTCATCAGAGTAAAATATAGGACTTCCGAAAAACTGTGTCAGTTTGTCTGTGGTGATCAACCAGTCAGACACACCAGAATATCTGAACCCGTTGATAATCATCCTCTTGTTCCCATTGGAAGACTGCAAGGATATCAGAAAGTCCTCTTTGTGGATTATTCCAATGGCCAAGTGGCTAATGTCACTTTGCCAATGAACAAGACCTCAACATTGGTGTGAAAAGTCCTTCAGAGACATCTCATCCTTCACTGAATCCCCTCTGGTTCCCTCTCTGCTGTACTATAGAGACATGGAATAAACACAGATGAAAAGCCTGTGTGGAGTTTATGCTCTAGTGGAGAAGCCGCATTTGGGTTTTTGTTTGTTGCATTTTTATAGAGTCTGAGGTAGCTGAGACTGATCTTGAATTCACTATGTATCCAAGAATGACCCTGAATTCCTGGTCCTCCTGCCTCCATCTCCTGAGTGATGGCATTACATGCAGAGTGTCATTTGCTTATCCTTAGAAGTGGGTCTTAAAACGAGGACACAGTTTAGTCACAGTTACAGCAATAAAACCGTAGCAACACCTAAACCTGCAGCAATAGGCTTATCTCAAGGCACATGGTATTGATCAACTCAGGCAAGGTCAAACTGGTGTGAAAAGCCATAGACCAGGACAGTGGTAACTATAGTAAAGTTAGTTTGCCAACTATAAACATATCCTATAATTTATAAACATCTGACTAAAATCATTTGTTCATTTAAAAGATCTATTCATTTCAATTTATTTCGACTTTTAACAAACTTGCTTTGAAAGTTAGGTTGACATTATAAGTTAAGCTACAGAAGGTTATACTGTTTATTTTTTCAGGTCTATTAAAGTGTAATTTTTGTACATTCACCATTTAAAGTGCTGGGTCCCATGAGCTTGACAAAGGAATACAAAGTGTGTTCCCCTCACTACAGTCACGATGACTATTGACTAATTCTAGGACCACAAATCCTCAGCATGCCCCTTGTAGTGTATCCCTTTCATGGAAGTCACTCATGAAATCTCTGACTGTATTTTTTTTTGTCAAGAGTGCCTTAAAGAAGTAAAGTGGGAATTTCTGATTTCTTTGGAGACTCAGTTGTGTCATGTGATGTTTTTTCTGAAAACTGTCTTATGAGAAGACATTTTGCTGAGAACACACATGTGGTGTTTTTCTGGAAGCTATCTGGTGAAAGGGTATGTGACGTTTTGCTGGAGCAGACAATTGAGAGGACACATGATGTTTGGAAAGAGTATAAGTGTGACCAAACAGACAGTGGATGACACTTGCATTGGTTCACCTTGCTTTCTTCACTGATCATTGTTTGTCATGACTGAATAGAGAGAAAAAGATCAGAGAATTTTTTTTTATTTTGATATCCTGGTTGCTACCTGCCACTTCCAAGGACTTGTGCTGATTGGTGGAGCCTCATAGTTTCTTCTGGAAGGAGCCACTGCTGATTCATGTTTGGCATTTGCTAGTGGACTGGACTCTTGACAACAAAAATTGGAATATGCCAAAAAATCTATTTCTAAATAGGTCCATAACCCCATTTCCTATTAACCTTTCTTTTCCCTCACCTCTGCTGGTGCTGGGCTAGAAGGGAAGTTGAAGTGTTAAAGAACCATAACTAACGTAGGTTTTGAAAAATCTAAGTCTACAAAGAAGAGATCTCAGTATGTGGTGTTTTCCGTCTGATTTCTTTAACTCAGCATCATGTACTAAAATCCATCTATTACAGAAGGTGCTTCAGATCAATGAAATCAGACTCAGAAAGATAAACATCACCTTTCTTCCTCTCATCTGCAGGGTGTGTGTGTATATATGTATGCATGTATGAATGTGGGCATATATGTATACATGTATGTATGTGTGCATGTATGTATATCTGTGCATTTGTATATGTCTTTGCTTGTGTGTGTATGTGAATGTATGTGTGTGCCTAGGCATGCACATGTGTGTGTATGTGTGTGTGTTGTGAGAGAGAAAGAGAGAGAAAGAGAGAGAGAGGAGAAGGAACCCTATCTCTGGAAAAAGAAAAGAAATCAAGTGAGAAGAGGAGGAGCAAGAGAAAGAATAAGAGTGAATATAATCAAAGTACATGATATACATAAAGTGTTAGTACAAAATATACTATATGTTATATTAAAGATATACTACAAAAAGTACAAAGCAAAATGTACAAAAATTTTAAATGCCCTTTAGAACATATGTTGTTTTCCTGCTATTAAGTGTTACGTTGATTGGCTGCCCACTGGCTTTATTTCTCCCGTTCGGTTGTGAGTATATGCTTGCCAGAAAAGGGGCTAGCCTGCAAGGAGCACCAGAGAACTTTAAAAGTGATAGAAATATTCTGTACCTTGATAGCAGTAGGATATTACATCCTCACTCAAAATGAATTTTAAAATACAATTTTTAAAAATCTAACCTTTTTAGAAAAGTGACTGAATGATAACAGTGAATTCTCACAAGAAATTAGCTCCCATGAAACAGATTAAAATGCAGGCTCCAAAAAATCATGACGTTTGTCCAAGCCACACCTACATAACACACTCAAACCCACACGCCTTTCAGGCTGCCTGCCTGCCTTTCTTCAGAATGAGACCTCTACACACAGACAACCATACATACTGCTTTGGTTTGGGTCATGATAAATCCTTTCATAGAAATCTATTAACTGGGGAGATTTTATTTGGAAAGTCCTTCTCTGCGTTAATTTCTGGAAGCTGCTGTAAAATAAATTATAACAAACTTGGTGCCTTCCAACAGCCAACCAAAGCTTCCTATTTCAGAGTCTGGAAACCCAAAGTTGAAAATCAAGGTGTTGACAGAACCCAGCTCCTCCTCTAGGTTTTTAGGAGACAATGGATTCCTAACTTCTTCCTGCTCTTGGTGGCTACAAGGGATGCATGGCTGAAGGCTGTGTTGTTCCATGTTCTCCCCCCTCTTCCCTCTGAGTGTTCCTCTAAATGATGCAAACCACTGAGATGCATTTCAAATAGAGCTCCTTTACTTCATTATAGCTGAAAAGACTTTGTTTGCCAACAAGGTCATGTTCCTGGTTCTGGAGATTAGAACATGTATATCTTTTCATGTGGCATTCTACAAACCACTGAGCCCACACCCACTCCATACAGCAGTCTGGGAAACTCTTCAGGCAACCCGCTGGAGGACCAGAAGGCTGACTTCAGCTGTTGTTCTTCTCTCAGGACCACTCTCCTGCATCACCTAGCTCATCTGTCAACAATGGGTTGTATTTCTCCTCTGTACGCATATAAGTGTGTGTTTGCTTGTGGGGGTATATGTACGTGTGGGTGACTGTTGCTGCGTGCACATGTAGGGACCAGAGTGGACATGAGTGTCTTTCTTGATTGCTCACCACTTTATTTATTGAGGCACAGTCTCTTAGTTGGAACCAGAGCTCACTGATAGTCTGGCCAACCAGCTTGCTCCTGAAATCCTGTCTCCACCTCCCCAACACTGAGATTACAGTCAAACTGCCACATCCCGGACTCTAAAAAACAATAAAGCAGGAACTTGATCCACTGAGTTATCTCTCCAGCCCCTGCTTGTATTTTTAAGTCAAATAATGCAAAGTATTTTGAAGGAAGGAGCCCATGTGGGAAAGGGTAGTGATGAATAACGTTGTTGGGTAAATAACAGTACTGCTGAGTCAGTCATAGTAACAGTACTGCTGAGTCATAGTAACAGTACTGCTGAGTCAGTCATAGTAACAGTACTGCTGAGTCAGTCATAGTAACAGTACTGCTGTGTCAGTCATAGTAACAGTACTGCTGAGTAATAGTAACAGTACTGCGGTGTCATAGTAACAGTACTGCTGTGTCAGTCATAGTAACAGTACTGCTGGGTCATAGTAACAGGATTGCTGAGTCATAGCTCTGTGAAGTGAGTAATAGCACTGGTGAGTGAGAGCTAGCTTCATTGAGTGACTGTGATATTACCAGTGAGTAAGTTACGGTAGCATTGTCAAGGGATGTGAGGCCCTTCCATTTTTTTCCATGAAAAATAAATGATGGGCACATAGAAAATATGAATAAAAAGAACACAGAAAATAGATTAGATCATTCTGTATCAAAGCAAATGTAAAGGCTAAGAATATGGTTCAGTGGTTGATCACTTATCTAGTGTATAAAGGTTGGATTTAATCCCTGTACCACAAAAAAAAAAAAAAAAAAAAAGGTATCAATACAGCCATACGCAGAGAAAAAAAATATTTCCTGCATTTATTTCAAAATCAATTATCTGTAAGTTAAAAAGAAAAAGGGGTTGCCATTACCAGTGAGATACAAAAAGCCTGGTGATATCCCTCATCATCCAGGCACTTGGAGGACAGATAGAATCCTGGTCTACTGCTAGCCAGCCTAGACACCTGAACAAGGCCTGGGTGTCAGGGAGAGACTCCAGAAAAACAAGGAAGGTGCTCCTAAAAAGAGATTCCTGATGTTGACCTCTGGTTTATACACTCACAGGGGCACGCACATATGTGCACACACATAGATACAAAGCCCAAACCACAAATGAAATGTCATTTTATAAAAACACAAACAAATGAACTCTAGAGATATTTTCCCCAGCAATAGATAGTGCCATTTTATGCAAACGAGAGCAACATTTCCCCCTCAGGTTTTTGAGCCTAGAGGATGAATTTGCTTGGCTGAGTCTCAAAGCCGTACATCTGGTGACTTGTCAGGTTTCATGCAGAATGCAGTAACACACAGAGCCTTGTGACTGTGACCGCAGGCTGTTTTGATTTAGTTGGCACAGATATTTGAACCTTGACCTACAACCTTTCAAATGCTATCCCCCACCCCCAAAGTCTGTCTGACAGGAGGAGGCCACTGCAGGGAGCCTGAAAAAAAAAGATGCAGCAGCAGTGCATAACTGCTCAGCAGGGCACGTGGCCCGCAGCCTCCTTCTACAATATTTACATCCTATTCCATTGAGATGGCCCAGTCTCTGCTCACATGACCCAAATGCTGTTCTCACTCCACCAAGAACAAACAGCCGGTATGCAGGCTGCGCTGGCAGCTTTGCACATGCTCCGTCTGGCCCTGTGAATCTCACTCATTGAGATTTCTATTGGTTTAAAGCGACCTTCCAGCCGCCGCTGCGTCCGAAGCTCTGGGGTCTGCAGCATTTTCCTGGCCCAGATCCAAGGCAGGCACCCCATGAAGACTGCCTTATTTTAGGGTTTGGGATGTTTTGTCTGTCTGTTTGGGGGAAGGGTATATAATACTCACACATGAGTATAGATGATGAATGGGGCTCTGAGAGTAACTCTTCCTCCCCTGCAGTTTTTATAGGAAGAGTGTTTTTATGTCTTTTCAAAGCTGGCCTTGAAGCCAACGACCGGCAGATCAATCGCACACTTAATTCTACAACGGGAGCGTCATCCCAGCGATGCTGAAGCTGACTGGCGTGTTAGCTGCAGCGTGTGAAATGGTGTTTTCTCCTCTCCAGAGCCCTGAATGCTTTTTGCCGTTCTGATGGTAAACGATGAGACAGGCTACCATGGATTTCAGCACCTCCTCTGTGTTTGATCAGCACAAAGGTAACGTGATGCTTTACTACGCCCTTTGGTAACGGGATTTCCAGTTTGTATGGAAAGGGGTGAGTGTGTGTATGTGTGTGTGTGTGTGTGTGTGTGTGTGTGTGAGAGAGAGAGAGAGAGGAGAGAGAGAGAGAGAGAGATTGAGAGGGGGAGGGAGAGAGGAGTGGGGGAAGGGAGAGAGAGAAAACAAACCTTGTAAGAACTGGATAAGCTTTTAAGAAGAGAAAATAAAATAAAACAAGCTTACGGGCTTTCTGTCTTGTGGATGTATTCCTAGTTCCATTCTTTAGCTTAGGTTTAAGGCATATCAGCTACTTTAGATAGTATCATCTTTATGCCATGCCATAAAGTACGTTAGAGAAAGTGGTATCAGAATACATCCCAGTCCTCTTTCAGCTGGTAAATCTCGTATTTCGTCACTTTGGCCATCACAAGCCCCTGTGGATTCCCCTCCAAAAGAGATATGACCCACAGACAGGTCATGCTGACGCCACACCTCGTTCAAGACCGTGCAGTGACTTAATGCTGTATTATTTAATTGCAATGGCAGAGTGGTGTTTTTCCTTATCCTTCATTTGCATAAAGGAAGTCATCTTCCCCAGGCCAAGTAGGCTGTGAAATTCATTCATCCTTGTCACCATCAGACATCCAGCCTGTCAGTCTGTGTGTATGACTTTGCATGTGCTGGATGCCTCACACATGTATTTGTCATCCACGTAATTATACCGTTTTTTTCTATGTATGGTGGAGGGGAATTCCCACGCTTTAAATATAGCAGACATCTCTAGAGCCTTTTAATGAAACATCCGACATCTCACCTGCTCGCCACACTGAGATTCTTCAGTGTCTCAAGAGCCTTGGATAGTTTCTTTCTTTCAGCTACAGCATGAAATGGTGGCTTGTGGAAGCCTCATTAGGAAAATCCATTGCTTCATTCTTTTTTCCCAGTTGTCGATGCTTCAAGCCAAGGTTACCTCCCTAGATCTATATCTGGTTTCAAGGGTAAATGATGATTGTTCAATAGATTTCTCAAATAATAACATAGATTTCTGAGGCAGTTGTTAGATAGAGTCTTCTCCAAATCTTATTTGGAGAGGGAGTAGGGAGGGAGGAGAGAAAGAGAGAGAGAGAGACAGAGAGAGGGAGAGAGAGAGAGAGAAAGAGAGAGGGAGAGAGAGAGAGAGTCCCTTGAGAACATCTTGGTTCACACTGAGTCTGTTGACAGGCACCATAGGAAGGGGGCTTACTGTAGTTCCCTATCACCACCCCTTTCTCTTCTCTGTACATTTTCTTCCACTGATGGCAATTAACCCAAATGAAAGCTCTGCTTAAAATCAAACTGCTTGTGCTGCTTGGAAAACAGTGTTGCCAAGCTGTGGAATGACAGAGAAACACGGAGAGCTTATTTGGGGGACTAATTTGAGGGCACAGGGACTGACTACAGAAGAACAGCCCTTCAAAACAAATGTATCTGTTCGCCTGGCACCTTTTATCTGGAGTGAGCTCAGGACATAACTGAAGTACTGGTTTAGAATATTTTCTTGCAGCATCTTTTGTGGGAGCAATTCAGGGCAATTCTCCTACCTGATTCTTCCCATAATATTAACTCTCTCCTAGCTCTGTCTGCATTTCTCGCTCCTTTCTCTCTGATGGAAACAGAGGTTTCCACATTCAAAGCTTTGAACAGCAAATGAGCTCAGCTTTGTGAGCTCGGCGTTTTATCTGACCTCTCTGGGCTTTTGTTTCCTTTGCCATAAAATGATGGGAAAACTGTTCATTGCAACCAAACGATACTGAAGAAGCAGTTACCACACTGCTGAGGCCCAGAAAGTGTTTCTAAATCATGGCTGCTGCTATTACTGATTTCAGTACCACTTGATCTTCCCCTTCCTCTAACTTAAATGTAACCATCTCAGCCAGGAGGTTCCGTTGCTGTTGGGTGGACTAGATTGCATGCCTTCTTCAGTCAAAGCCCCAGGGGCCCTCTCAGTAAGTTCTGAGAGATAATTAACAGAAATGATGCCGCATAGTTCTATTACCCTAACTAAGCCCCCCCCCCTCACTTTAAAAGCATGGGAGAGCCTAATAAATTTTAAGACATGACTAGATTTCAATCTTATATCATGTAGCAAACAGTGGTTAAATAACTAGAAGAGTTGAGAAGTTGAGTGTTGAGCATAATCACTTCCCAGCCTTTGAGCTAAGATGAAGTGAGAGTGTCTGTCCCTACCAGTCTAAGATATGATATGACGGGGTGGGGGTGGGGGACGAGTAAAATGAGAGCTTGCTTTGGCCTGGCATTGTAGTAGCTCCAGGAACGGTGCAGTCCAGAGGATCTCAAAAATAAGATAAAAACGGGCTGAGTATGGAACTTGAGGGAAGGGCTCTACTATGAATTGAAGCCAACAGCACCTGATTTGCATGCATATGTGGACAAGACATATCTTCTAGAAGCAGCTTAAACAGGTTTTGGAAACTTTCTCTAGAGTTAAGTAGACAAATGTCTACCTCCTCCTTATAGACCACCAAGGACTGGGGGAACCAATGACTTTATTGGGCTTGCTTACTGGGCAGAGACGAGGAGTTACTCAGAGGATCATGAGAGACCCCCAAGCTGCCATATCACCAAAACAGCTCACCCAATAGAGATGATAACTTTTCTATTACTATATAGACAGAGTCCCCATCTCAGTGAAATATCCACAGTCTGTATATCCTAGCACCTCCCATCACACCAAGGCCATGTGCAGTTAAGGTAGAATTGCATACAAATGGCTGGGAGGTTTGGGAGGGAGTGGACAACAGGCTTCATTTTGAGGGTCTCCTGAAAGTAACCACAGTGCTCTGATGAAAATGGTCTCCATGGTGCTCAGAGGATATTGTTCTACAGCAGATATTACACAGTCCACTGGGTCTTGAACTTGGAGTCATAAGAAATAAACTGGGGGTGGGTGGGTTGGGTGACACTGAAAATAGCGATGCTTGGGTTCCACCTGTGGGATTTCCAATAAAATGGGTATGGATATAGCTTGATCCCCACACCCAGGATGTGTTTTTACTATGAAGCAAAGGTTATGAACTGCTCAGTTCATCCCCTAACATTTCAGGTGGGATAACTGAGCAGTTCAAGGTAGCTATTACAATAATCACAATCCGCTAGTTACTAATAGAGAAGACTCAGACCTGGGTGCTCTCTGTGCAGACAACAAAGAAAACAAGTGTAAGCTTTCAGTTCATCAAGCTCCTAAGAATATACCAGAACTCAGCTCTTGGCGGAGAAAATGGGGGGGAGCAGATGCAGGGCGCTAATGAGGTAAATCTCTATGCCTGTATTATTATTATTATTATTATTATTATTATTATTTTTTACAAAGTCTTGTCTCAAGCCTCCATAGCTGCCTGAGCCAATGGCTCTCTTTTGGCTTTGGTTTCTTCTCCCATGTGCTATGCATGGTTTTGTGTATCCACAAGGTCTCCGTGGGCTTAAAACCAGGTTATCTGACTGGCCCAGACTCTAGCTTGCTTTGTAAACTCCAGAAGGAGAAAACCTGAGTCTGCAAGGCTGTGTCTTGTGCTTTCTGCTCACCATAGCAACAGCTCTGATCCCACGTGCTCCTCCTGGCTGTCTTCCCTCTCAAAGCCCACACACGAAAAAGCACTGTAGTAAAATTTACTACAGAACACAGAGGTTCCTACTCAAGTCAACATGCTTCATAACTGAGGAGATCTATGTTATCTACGTTTTTAGCTGTGCCACAACTTCTGCAAAGTAAAGCTTTGCTCTGAGAGAAAACTGGAGACAGGGCTGGTTTTCACAGCCCACTTTGTCCCAGTCACTCCCTGTGTGGGTCAGAATGAGGAGGGTCAGGTCTACTGCAGTGCTGTTGGGAAATGGAGCTGACAAGGTTGACTGAAGCCTGTGCAGCCACCTCTGGACTGCACAGTCCTTGCTTCAAGGATGAGAGGAAGGCCTTGTCTTCCGCTTGAGTTAGTACAGTTGGCCAGTATCTGTGAGCCACTGTCATGAGGAACCACCACCAAGTGATGCTTAAAACAACACAAATCTCTCTCTCAGTTCTGGAAGATGAAAGTTTGAAATCAAGATGTCATCAGGAGTACACTCCTTCTAGAACTTTCAGAGAAGACTCTTTCCTTGCTTCTTCCAGTTTCAGGCTGTTATGACCTCACGGCGTCCATTTCTACCCCCATCTTTGTCTGCCAGGCTGTGTGTATGCATCTGCTCTGTGTGTGCAGTACATGGTACAAGTCTCAAACTCCTTCTGCTCCAGAAAATTCAGGAAAAAAAACCTTATAATGCCGTATAATGCCTTAAAATGCCTTATAATTTAACCTCAGTTTGTCACATCTAAGGCAAGTGTGTGTGTGTGTGTGTGTGTGTGTGTGTGTGTGTGTGTGTGTTGATATAAAAACAATCATCATAGATTTCAGGAGTAGAGATATAAACATATCTCTAGGCTTACGTGATAGAAGTCAACTCTCGGGAATCAGATATGCTGGTTAGTTTTTTGTCAGTATGACGCAAGCTGGAGTCATTGGGTAAGAGGGAACCTCAACCAAGAAAATGACTTCTATCAGGATACGGCTGGTCTGATGTGGATCATCACCACAGTGGGCCCAGCCTACTGCAAGCAGTGCCATCCCTGAGTACACGCCTTTAATCTCAGCACTCAGGAGGCAGAGACACGACGATCTCTGTGAGTTCAAAGCTAGCTTTGCCCACAGAATGAATTTCAGGACAGCCAAGGCTACACAGAAAAATCCTGTCTCAAAAAAAAAGGAGGAGGGAAGGGAAGAAAGTAGGCTGAGCAAGCCACAGAGAACAAGCCAGTAAGCACACTCCTCCATGGCCTCGGGTTCAGTTCCCAGCTCAAGGTTCCTACCTGGAGCTCCTGCTCTGACTTCCTTCATGGTGGACTCTGAGCTGACAGATGATGCAAACCTTCCTGCCTCAAGTTGCTTCTGGGTATGGTGTTCAGTAGAACACTGAAAAACCAGCTAGGACATAAGGCAAAATTATAACTTTTTTGTTTTTTTGGGTTTTTTTTGGGGGGGGGGTAAAAATACATTCTTACTCGAGTTATACGGAAAATTGGCATGTAAGAGATGAGAGAGACATCTCTTTGCTGCAAACTCAGAACGGGCACTGTGTAGATAACACAGTGGGAGAACTGATGTCCCCTGAGCACTGCAGAGCCAGGCTCCTGTGCTAAAGTCTACACAGACCAACTCATAGAGTTCTACTATCAGCCTCTTTCTGGTTATTCCTTTTTATCAGTGCAATTCTGAAAGCTCATGACCTGATCCAACATTACCACAAAGTTGGACAGCAAAGCTGGAATCCCAAGTCTGCTTTTCTTCAAACCCCATGTTCTTTTTGCCACAGTGTGTTGTTTTATTGGGCAGCTATAAAATTTAACAAGAAAATTAAGACATCAGTGAAAAAGATAAAATCGATGAGCTACTTTTCACAGTCAAGTTACCCCACGATATTTTAGATCAACACACAAATGTGCTGATTTTAACACTCAGCTTCTCATTTAAAATGAGAACGCCAAACAAAGAGACTTACTTTCACTTCGCTGAAAAAGCAAAAGTTAAAACTGCTGGGCCATATCCCGATGCCTGCAAAGGAAGAAGAAGCAAAATTGAAAGGATCCAAGGAAGAGGGCAAGGGAAAGCAGGCAGAGGAGGGGTAAAGAGGGCGCCTTACCTGGGTTCAGCTGATGGTTTCAGGCTGAAAGACAGAATTTCAGGTTGGTTTTCTGATTAACAGTGCAGACGAAAGGAGAACACACAAGGACCGACAATCCATGGGTTAGAATCGATTCCCTAAGGTGATGCTCTGCCTTAGTCCTCCCTGGGTGAAGAAAGAACAGAGAAAAAGAAGGTTGGAAGAAGAACCCTTTTGCCAAAGTTTTGGGCCATCTCAGACCAACCCTGACTCCTCTTCCTTCTCTGTTCTGTCCCTTTCTTTTCCGTCAGCTCTTGGGTCAGGCTATGAGAGACTGGTCCATTCCAGAGACTGCGAAGGTTCACATCGATCAGTACCTCACAAGACTCCACCTCCAGTAACCCAAGCATTTTCCCCTTGTGGCCTTCCCAGCACCTTTTATGGAGATGAACAGAAGGGAACACCTGACTGGTATTAGCCAAACACAAAGGGAGTGATGTAATTTTCCACTACAGGGCAGCTCTGTAGTTGGGGGCGAAGTGTCAGGATGATATCCAGGGATTGAGAAAACCCTGATTGGGTAGCCAAGTCTCCGGTATCAACTCTGTTGCTTCCCACAGTGTCACCAAATCCACTCAGGAGTCTAACTCTCAACTCAAGCAGAACGAGCTGGATTGTCACACAGAGTTCTCCACCTTCCCTGTTCATGACCCCACTGCACTGCAGGACCACATCACCCTGCTTCCCTATGGATTTCCCCTTTTGGGGTCACCATTTTGGCACCTAAAAAAAAAAAAAGAAAACCATTAAACTTCTAGCTGTTGTTGTGATGAAACCGACACTTACCCACCCACAGATATAGACCAAGTGAGAAGGCAAAGATCTGAGTACACCGAGGCTCAGGGTCCTAAGAAAAGTGTGCCGTGTGACTGGGCTAGACGCCGCGTGTCACAGAAAGACTACTTCCAGAGGTTGTCACATGCTGAGTGTGCTGGAAATGCTGAGAAAGCCTGTGAGGCACTTAGTGTCTGCTTCGTCTGTCATGTCATCCAGGATCTGCATCTCAGATTTTCTGATCTACCTTCTAAAGTCCTAAGAGTTTCATCCGCGATTCACTCTCAGCTAATAGGTGTGTGTGCTTTGTAAGTGTCCTCCATTTGTTTCTGTCTCTGAAAATTGAGCCAGCACTTGGACATTAAAGCGCTTGTTCTGGGTCATTGGTTGTACTGGGGAAAGAGAAGGTATTGTATTCTGTGCAGGAAGCATTTCTATTTCTAAACATGTCCTCAAACATAAAAATAGGCACATAATAAGCAGGTGCTCGAATCATTTTTTTTAGCTTTTTATTTGAAAATAATTTCTGTGTGTGTGTGTGTGTGTGTGTGTGTGTGTGTATGTGTGTATGTAAGAGAGAGAGTGGGAGGATACATGAGAGAGTGGGCCAGAGAGGGTGAGGAGGTGATTTTATACATGCGGGATGAGCACCGGAGGCCAGAGGCCATTTCGGCTGGACCGCCTGACCACCCATCCATGTATCCGCCCCACATGGTAGACACACACATTTCCGACTTGACTTTTTACAGGGGTGCTAGGGCTCAAACTCTGGTCCTCAACACTCACACAGCAAGAATTCCTGCCCACTCTAAAGAGTCTCCCCAGCTCCTAAAGAGAAATTTTAATTTACAGAAATATAAGACTGAAAGATTCGAATAGTCTCCACTCTGATTACATTCATATAATGTAATATTTTAGCCCATTTTATTATTTGTTCTCTCCCATCCATTCTCCCTCCACCCCACGTGTGTGTGAGTGTGTGTGTGTGTGTGTTCCCAGTGCCATGTGCCCCAGTGTTATCTACTGACCCAATAATGTCTCTTATACTACTACCTACAGCTCCAGTAAAATAATCCAGGCTAAGTTAGAGACATTCTGTTTGATTCTCATGTGCCTTTATCTTTAATTTGGTACATATCTGTAGCCTCTTTTGGTCTCTCTTATGACATTGAGATTTTGAAATTAGAGTCTTCTTCAGTTGTTAAAACTTGAGTTGCACTTTTGTAGTTTGTCAGAATCTTCCTCATAGCTCAAGGGAGCGTCTGCGTTGCTCTCAAGTGGTGCGTGTCTCTCAGTTATCACAGTATTGTTCAAATCCTTTATGGTGATCATCTGGGGATGAGGGGTCTCAGTAGTCAGTGTCAATTATTCTAACAGGGCCAAATCGTTTTCCTATTTATGAAATTGATGACTACTTTATTCAAAAACAAACAAACAAAACTCAAAGCAACATAAGAATAAGCAAAGGGCAAAAGGTATAGTATTCCCTTATCTAGTGAAAATGTGTGTGTGTGTGTGTGTGTGTTGTGTGTGTGTGTGTGTGTGTATGTATGTTCTTCATCACCTCACCACAGCCTGCTCCCATCTCCTCAGCAGTAAGATGGTTCCACAGCACTCAAGGGCATTAGCTTCCAAAGAGAAACAACCCAGCCAAGACTGTTAACCCCGATTAACTGTTACAAGAAGAGGTAGCACCTCAGTTCATGTAGCAGGCATGGTGACAAACTCTGCTCTTCAATCATCTCATTTAATCCTTGCCACCACCTCTGAGATAGACTCCAGTTTTGGTTCACCCAAGGTTGTGTGACTGCCGAAGGCAACAAGATAAGAGCGAGGCAGCCATGTTAACTCAGGCAACTTACTCCCAGTCTCTCCTCAAAACTACCCTTTGCCCCCAGACACACCTTCTCTGTCCAGCAGTCCATCCCACCAGCCCTTTCTTGACATGCAGCACTCACTAGTGGTGAAATAGCTGGAGTTCTTGACAGAGCATGACCCTCCCTCTTGTCTGCTGCCCCTGGGCTGGGCTTCTCTCTGCAGGGAGATGGGCCAAGAAATCTGAGCTCATATTAGCAGCCAACCTCTTCCAGGGTTGGGTGGAACAGTCTCCATAGAAGCTGGCCTGGGGAGCAAAGAATGGCCTCAGCATCTGAACAAGAGAAAGGAGGAGGGGCTCACAGAGTGAGACCGCACTGGAATGTGACTGTGGAAGCCTGTGATGGCCAGAGGCTTTGCAAGGACAGGGCTTGGCTTCCATCACAGATGCTTCTGAGCCTCCTTCTCAGTCCCTTTCTTCTGTGTAGCACCAAGTTGACACTTCTCCAGAAGGTTTGGAGAGCTGGAGGAGGCGCATGAAACAACCTTTCAACCTGGGCCCCTTGGAGGTTGGTTGTGGTGCCTTCAGTTTCATCACTGAGACCATGTCTTTGGTCTTAGGTTTCAACACAATGAAATCAGAGCTCACAGCTATTTATTTTTAACATCTTGGCGTTTTAAACCAGTGAGCGGGGCATCTAAATTCACCTGAGTTGATGCTCTTATTCTTTGCTTACTTATATTATGTGAAAACATATTCCTAGGCTTTGGGCCAGAAGCAGGTCGACCCGTAGGGAATCACTGGGCATCTAGAGAAATGGTGCATAGGGATCTGATAGTCATAGAAGAACCGACTTAAGGATGCTGTTTGAACACTTGGGCACCATCCAAATTCGCTTCATTCTCTGCATCACTCCAGTTTCAGTGGCTTTTTCTAGTAATTAAGTTTCATGTGGGATCGTAGAAGAAATTCTTAATATTAATCTGTCCATTAAATTGTTATCTTGCCACTCGTTGTTTCCCTCTGTGTTTGTTTTGCTTGGGCATGGTAGCAAGTCGGCCTTTCTTCAATAACACACTTTAGAGTTGAAGTTACTTCCATTCTATATTAACACCAACCTCTCTTTACTTTGTGGGTTGAAGAACAGAGGATTCCCAGTGATGAGGTGGGACTCTGTGGCCATTGAAACCACAGCAATGCCACTGTTCCAAGGGGCTGTACTGTGTAAGTCTCAGCTCCACTTTCCACTTTGTAAGCCATTCTTCTGAATAGACTGCAAATGTGTGTACAAGGGATGAATTAATTATACACAAAGTACCTGGATCTGTGCCTGGCCCACAGTAACTGCCTAGTAAGTGTACTGTGGGCTATAGGAGGCTTATAAGATAGTTACAACAATCCCTTAAGATTTTTATCAAGGCCGGCGGTGGTGGCGCACGCCTTTAATCCAGCACTTGGGAGGCAGAGGAGGCGGATTTCGAGTTCGAGCCAGCCTGGTCTACCAGCGAGTTCCAGGACAGCCCGACTACACAGAGAAACCTGTCTCAAAAACCAAAAAAAAAAAAAAGATTTTTATCAAGATTTAATGAAGTAATACATGCAAAGCCTTGAAGCCATCCCAGCCTATAGCATTGACTTGGAAAGCACTGGTTGACTTAGAAAGACTATTACAAAAGACTCCTCTAAGCTCATTTGGCAAGCTGTCTCCCCAGGTTCAAGCTGCCTTCTCCTCTGTAATGGATTGATTCATGACAGTACCTCTTTCCAGTTGAGGCAGTGAGGGTGGGGGGCAGGTTGCAAAAACCACAGTAGAAGAAAACTGATCTCCCTGGGAACTGGCAGATCTTAGATGCTGCTACCATACAGTTCTTTTCTCACCCAGCCCCCTTAGCCTATAACGGTAGGGGAGATTTTACTAACGCATAATCACAAATCAAAGTGTCTTCATGTCCTGCTGTTGTATTCTTTTAGTAACAATAGAATTTATTACTGATTTTTATCCAGTAGAATTTAATTTACAATTTTGTGTTTACAAATTTAAATGATCCATAAATGCTTCCCTCTCCCTTCCCTCTCCCTCTCCCTTCCCCTTCCCTTCCCTCTCCCTCTCCCTCTCCCTCTCCCTCTCCCTCCCCCTCCCCTCCCTCCCTCCCCTCCCCTCCCTCCCCCTCTCCCCCTCCCCTCCCTCCCCTCCCTCCCCTCTCCTCCCTCTCCCTCTCCTCTCCCCTCTCCCCTACCCCTCTCCCCCTTCCTCTCCCTTTTCCCTCTCCTACCTCTTTCCTTCTTCCCCTTCCCCTCTCTCCCTTTCCCTTCCTCTCTCCCTCTCTCCCTCCCCCCCATGTGTGTTCAGTTTAGAGTAAGCTTAGAAAATCCAATTTTTAAAGCACATCAGTCTTTTTCTATATGAATTTCCATCTCTTGATTATTTAGCCTCTATCTTCCCATTTTAAGGAAATCCTCTCACACATGTCATAGAGCTTTATGCCCCTGCCACCAGCTTTACCACCTTCCCTGGTTGTGTGATCAATATCACTGCTGTGCTTTCAACTTTGGGTTGGCTGTGAAACGTATGTTTGCTATCGTGAGTATAAACTCTAACAGGATGATGTTTCTGAGCCACGAAGCTTGTACAATGGTGGAGAGTCAGGGATAGGCTGCCATGAGACAGAATGAATTGTGGGAATGTGGAGTGTCCATCCTTAACCAAAAAAAGGTCAAAGTTCAATGGATCATATGGGGTCTTCGCAAACGGTGAATGGGCAATTACAAATCACAGTGACAGGACAGTTACAGGTCATGGGGTCTGTGGGTCGAGGGTAGAACTGGGCCTAAGAACCTACAGCATTAGTGGGTTTCTCCTTACCACCTACCCATGCAACTCTGGGTCAGCCTCTTACTCTGAACCTGGTTCCTTCACCCACAAAATGGAAGGAAATTGCAGTCCCCATTTCCAAGGTCAGAATTAAATAATCAGACTAATAGAGTGGTTAGCGCAGTGTCTGGCCTATTCTAAGCATTATGTAAGGGTTTCTCATAATCACAAATATTACTGAGACAGCAGCACAGCCCAAAGCCCCAAAGGCCCCAAAGCCCTGAGCCCCGCAGTAGCAGTGGACATCTTTGCTGTGGCTCGGAGGTGTTCCCTGGAAGTACTTGTGAGGTGTTTTTGATAACACTAACTTTGTGTTCAGATTTCTTCAAAAGTCCCCACAAAAGTTTTAGAATTTGAATCTGTGCAAGAAACGACAACAACAAAACTCTAAGAACCTTCTCTGTGGACCTTCCACAAGAGTCTGTGGAGCGTGCATGTGGCAGACACTGGCTGCATCTCCAAACTCATACATGAATCACTGCAGAGACACAGTTCTGGGAGGTCCCTGCTTCCCACATCATGGTTCCACAGCCAGGGATATACAAGGCTCCTCCTCGAAAATGGTGATGACTTAGTGTCTAACTGGGTGGCCATTATAAATTACAAGGGGAAAGGAATTACCCAATAACTGACTAGTTGGGTAAAGTCAATTGCACAAAAGTAGATTTTAAAAATTCATGTTACTCAAAGTTAAATGTTTACAAATAAGTCAGTAATAAAGTCCAACAAGGAACATCTGTCTGACTGTAAATGCCAACGTTATAAATTTTAATATAGTGAGCATAGGTTTACAACTATATAGATGCTGAAAAACCTGTTCTTAAAACCAAAGCAAAACTAACAGAGCCAAGTGAGAACAGAAGTGGCAGAGAGGAGCCAGGAGCTGGAGCATCGCTAACGGATGCAGGATTAAAGGTCTTTATAGACAGGCAGACTGATGCCTTGAAGTAATACAATGTAACATCATCCGGTTAGAGTTTATACTCACAGTAGCAAAAATACATAGTTAATTCATGAATGACCACAAAGATGAAAAACTTTTAGGAACAAAATAAGTGACCATCGAAGAGTATATAGTGGTGTCCTTTTGCAGTAGTAGTAGTAGGTTACGGAGAGTGTTAATATACAGAACCCTTGAGGCTGAGGCAAAATGAGTATCTAAATGTCTAATAATAAGTAAATTATCAAATTAGCACAAATTAGTAATGTGCTAAGTTCAGCCATCACATTTTAGCTATACTTTAAAGTGGTATTATGAAACCTCTTGACATGGTAATTTGTTTATAATCAGATATTATATGGAAAAGGCAAATCCCCAAACTATTTATATTAACATAGTTATACCTTTATAAATAACATACTATTTCCACATTATGCTCAAAGCTCTTAGCTATTGTTTATTTCAACATTAAAATAATTCCAGGGTCGATGGATGGCTCAGTGGTAAAATGCTTGCTGCAAAAGCCTGACAACCTGAGTCTGGTCCAAGGAGCCACAATGAAGGGACAGATCCAATCCCAAAATCGTTCTCTGACCACCACACCCAACTTCCTTACACACACACACACACAAAACACACACACACACACACACACACACACAGCATGCACTAATAAAAATAATATAAATTCCTTTCTAAGAATGGCCCTGGTGTTAGCTAATCTCATACAGCTCAGAGAATTTCATTCTGTTTCTCAAATCCTGTCACAGTCTCTCAAGCCACAGGAAGTAACACCACTCGAGAGAAATTTCTCATACCATCTAGTCAATGCCCCTGCCTTAGTGGCTGACAGTAGTCCAGACTTCAGCCACAGACAGCAGGGCACTCTTCTAACCTCTGAAAGCCACACCAACTTCAGGAAGTAGCACCTTCCAGAATTTTCTTTCTCCTATTCTTTGCCCTGTGTGTTTCACAGCTATTAGGACCTATTAACCCCTTGCTTGTTCCTTGGGAACATCCCTTATCTTTTGTGTTACCACTCAGAATACCTGGAAATAGGACTTCAGTCTTTTTTAGTTGGAGTTCAAGATGGAGAACAAAGAGAGTTCATGGTCTTGGTGGCAGAGGAAGATAGACCTAATGGATGCTTGTAACCACATACTCCAATACAGCTAGATCTCTTTCCCCAAGCTCATCTCCTGGGAGCACTCCTTCTCCCTCCTAGGACATCATGCAGTGGTATAAATAAGGTGTCCTAGGAAGCAGTGGGAATGGATACACCCCTCAGGTCTATAAGTAAAATAAGTATCTTTAAGACATCAACTTTTTAAAAATTGTTTATTTGTTTTTCCATGTATGAGTATTTTAATTGCATATATTCTGTGTACCACATGTGTGTAGGGAGCCCCTGGGGGCATCAGATCTCCAAGACTGAGTAACAGACAGTTGTGAGTTGCTATTACACATTGGGAATCAACTTGGTCCTTTATTAGAGCAGCCAGTGCTCTTAACCACTGAGCCATCTCTCTAGGCCCCAATATCATCTTATACTGATAATCTTTTCATATATATTTTTCTTCTTTATTCTATTTTTTTTTTTTAAATGTAGCTAAGGTTTAAAATACTATAAATGCCAGTTCAATTAGAAATCCCTCTACTCCCCAAGATAGGATTAGGCTCCAAGGCTAATTTTTTTTTATTTCTTTGCAGTTCTTATCTTTGATTAGATTCATTTGTTCTTGTTTCTTTGTTTGTTTCTTTGTTTTCTTTTTTTTTCTTTGTTTCTTTGTTCTTTTCTTCTTTCTTTCATTGTTGTTTTGTTTTTGTTGCAAATTCCCAGGACAATCCTAATGACTTCCTGACTCACAATGGTACATAATAATGTGCTGGATTTTTAGAAAGAGATTCAGATTAAGAAATTTAATAATCAATTAATTATTAATTAATTAATAACAATTAACAATTACTAATTAATTAATAATTAATTTGATTTAGTTTCTGATGTCACCTTTTCAGTATCTTGTAATTGTATGCTGAGAGCTCTGGCGTGAAGTTTGAACCAGCTTTGCTTAAACTATATGTCCCCAGAGAAGGCTGAGGACAGCTTTAACTCTTAGATGCCAAGGGCATGCCTTCCAAATTTGCTTAAAGGAGGAGCTACCTTCTTCAGCACTTTAGCTATCTCTGGCCCAAAGGTTATGAGCTGTAAGCCTTCACTTTTTATATCTACCTGTAGCTGATCTTTCCTACTTTGTGGGTTCTTCTTTTCCCACCCTTTATCTGCCCCCACTTTTCACCCCATCACTAGATAGGAGAGCAAGAAGGATAGAGAGGAGAGGGGTCAAGGGAAGGAGGGAGGGGAGGGCGAGGGAGAGAAAGAGAGAGATCCTTGAATCTAATTTCTTTCTTCTTGGTTTTTCATTGAGCGTAACTACTAACAAACCATGACCAACCCCCTTGAACAACCAACAACCAGACCTACTGGAGCTGTAGCTTTTAATATACCCTCTGAAACGTTTCAGAATTCTAAATATCACACAGTTACAAAAACTATCTGCAGCAGACAAAACCTCTGCTGGAGCACAAGGCAAATCGAAGTCAGATGCTGCTGGGATTAAAAGGAAAACATATTTTTATAGTATTTTTGTGTTTTTTAAAGAAACCAAAATTCCAGAATTGTCACTACATTTCACTTCTTCAGTTTTAAGCCGTTAATTGTGCTGGGTGTAGCAGGTAATTATAAACAGAGACATTTTCAATGAACTAAGTGCTTTTTGGGTCAGTGTCCAGGTTTTCAGGAGACCCTCCTACTCACACCTAATCTTTGTAAGTTTTGGTGGTAGCCACAGTTTTTCATTTCCTGCGGAAATATAAATGAATCTGCATCCCCAACACAAAACTTTCGCTGGCTTCCATTCTTCTGTTAACACATCCTTATAGTATATAGGCTGATTTAATTCCACAGTTTTTTCTATAACCAGTGTCTCTTAGCTTCTAATTCAATCCCGTTTATTTGGCCTCAGATCATTAACAACTATTTGCCAGAACACATGTTTTCCAGTACTTCCAACCCCCACCTCCTGTTCTTTCTACTAAAGTGGCTTTGCCTATGATGTAGGGAAAAAGAAGTTCCCAGAATTCCAAATATCACGCAATCACAGAAACTATCTGCAGCTGGCATTCCACGCCTTTGCTAGGGCAGGAGGCAAACATAGTCAGCTGCTGTGAGGGAGCCCCACACCTGTGATTAAAACAAAGACTGTTCTTATACTATTTCTGTGTTTGTTTTTTCTTTTTTAAAGAAACCAAAACCCAAATTTTCACTATACCACCCCTCTTCAGTTTGCCAATTTGGAGAGAATATGCAAATAAAACCAGCAAACACCTAGTCAATAATTAAACATTGTCTTACTCATAGTCTCTAAACTTTAGAATTGTTTTACTTCAATAAAAGAAAAGCTATTTAGCCCAAACAACTGTGCATTGTTGCATAGGACCTTCTAAAGAGGTCCTATGGAGGACAATTATATACCAGATTACGTTCTATTCATTGCTTTTATGAAGCAAGTAAGTAGCCTAAGACAAGAGCGTAATAATTATCCTAAAGATTAAAAGCTATTGTATTTCAATTCCTTGTGGGCATCTTTGACGGCTAATCATCATTGTCAATTTGATTTCATTTTAAATTATCTAGAGTCACAATTCTGTTCATATTATAATAGGTGACTCAATATTTGGCTCTCCACAGAGTTAGGTAGACATGTGGAGTATCAATCAGAAAAGGAAACACAGAGGTCAGCAGTCTACTCAACACCAATGTCTCCTCAAAAGGCATCACTAAGAAATGCTCGATCAGAACCTACTGAGATACGGCTATGGCTAGAAAGCACCAGTTCACAATGTAACTCCATCTCTGTCTCTGAGTCGCTAGAAATCTCTTTTCTGGTTTGTGCCCACCAGAATTCATTCTGGACCTGGGGGAAACAATTCTAAACTCTTCCTCAGTATTTGAAAGCAGCTGTATGTACACCAGCGTCTGCTCCTCTTTAGTAGAACGAATCTACTTCTTTACAGCTTCTTAGCCCTTCCCACAGAGTGGTAAAAGTCTGACTCTCACCTGCCGCTTTGAGGAAATGAATAAGGTAAAGATAGTCATATACAGTTGTTTCAGAACAACGAACAGGCGAGTGGACATGACGCCTACCTATATTTAGTTTTCAGAGCTAGCCAAGCTAACTCAATCCTTTATAAAATTAATGTAAAATTTTTACTTGCCTAATTAACAAAGGACTAATGCAATACATTAACATTAAGGGTTCAACAAGAATTCAGTGGGTAAGGAAACTCATTTGCATTTGCAAATACACCCTAAATTGAGTGATAAATTCAAGTATCCATCTTAAAGGTTCTAACATTAAAGTAAGCAAGCAAACAACCACAAAATCCACATCTTGTAAAGAATCACTGACAGGGCATATACTGTGAATGCTTCCTGAATGCATGTAGTCTCAACACAAGAGAGACTGATGCAGGAGGCTCACTAATAGTTCAAAGCCAGGGAATTCCTGGAAAGCCTGAACTATTTACCAACAGAAACAAAACCATCAAAACCTTAGGCATGGTGAAGCATGCCTGCAGTCCAGGCATTCAGAAAAGAGGCAGGAAGATTGCTGTACACTTGACTCCTGTCTTCATAGTGAGTTCCAGGGCAGGCAGGATTACATAATAAGCAAGCCTCTCTTTTTAAATTAAATAATCATTTAATTAATCAACAAATACCCCAAAAAATTTTAGAAAGAAAAAAGTATTTTCTAGAGAGGCATCTTTACTTGTTCCTGTGTGTTTAGAAAGCTCTAAACTGGCCTGATTTATATTCAAGAACACTGGCATTCCCCTGGCTCAGAACCCAGAGACCATAAAGACTCTTTATCACCAGCGGGTGGCAATGTTGTTACACGGAGCTATGATAGGAGGGACGGCTGGTCTCTCCTGAAAGGTGCAAAGGCCTTATCTCTTTCAAATAGTTAGAGCCTTCTAAGTTGCCCCAACATATAATTTCTCTACTGTCTCACAATACCCAAGATAACTGTATGGAAAGAGAGAAGAATCTAAATTAGGAGAACACCCTGTAAAGTACCTCTTTAAGTGATTTTACTGTCCAAATGACAGATGTCTCAATTATCACTTCGACATCTGTCTTCCCACTGGATCACGTTCATTTAAAGGACAGAGACTCTACATCTTTGTGGCCGGGAGTTTGCCATGCATAGTAGATGCAGAATCTATGGATGACCGAGTATATTTAAATTCTCCAGATGCAATCTATTCTATTTGAAAGGATAATCTAAGATCTACAGGTCCCTCTGTAAATGCTCAGAATTGATTCAAATGCCATGAGTGAGTTCAGTTACTCAAGGATCCTCAGAATAGAATATACTAAAGAAACTCTCTCAAATCCTCTGGTTTATATTCTAGGAGCTAAAGGGCCCTTTACACTGACATGATCCTTCCACAAAAGGGTCACAGTTTAAGCAGTGCAGGTGTTAATCTGGCCTCAAAGCAATGTCAACAAAATGGGTCCAGTAATGAATGCAACCAGTGACTTCCCAAAGAAACCTGCAGCTCTAAAAACGAACCCATGTACTTGTAAAATCTGAGGAGCTCAGGGTGCCCAAAACATTGCCAATAGCCAGCTGTACATCTGAAGCCCTAATGTTACACTAGGTCCCGAGACTAAATAGACAGTCTCTAATACACCTGGAAACAGTTAGGTTTTGGCTATGCAAAATAAGGAAAGAAACACCAAAATTGTCTACTGATCCTTCTGTTGTTTAAGTAAAATTAATCATTTAAAATAGTTATCTGAGGGGGGGTTGGTTTTGGGGGGGATTTGTTTGTTTTTGTTTTGTTTTCATATGTGACAGCCACCAGAGTATTTATAAAGGTCAGATAAGTTCGATTTTTACTAGAGTCAGCAGTCAGAAGTTACCGTGTGAAGATACTATACAGTTTCTAAGCACACAGCATCTGCTCAGTTCCTCTCACTGCAGACTGCACACGGTTCACAGGCAATGCCAAAAGGCACTACTGCAGCTCAGCTTTAGTTTTCCTTCATCATTAAAATTTTTACCTTTATTTTTCTTTTTACAATAACTGTATTGACAAAAGTCACTTGCTGAGCAAACCCAGAGTTCCTTTTAATAAACCCCAGATCTCAGCCATGGCCCCAGGAGTAACCTATCAGATGGCTTTACCTGTTGCCAACTAGTCTGTATATAAATCATGAAATATTTTCTTTGTGTTAATTTTCCCATAGATATATTTAATATTAAAAGATCAGAATTTTAAAAATACAGTTCTTTGGTTTTTAGAATTTCAAGTATCAACTTTGAACTGTTTCTTTACTTGTATTATTTGTATTTGAAGTATTTGTATAGCTATGACCAAGTAGTCAAAAAGCAACTTAAAGGAGGAAAGACTTACTTTGGCTCATGTAACAGAAGGTTCTGTCCATTCTGTAGGCCAGGCATGGCAGGCAGAGTGATTCACATCACAGTAAGGAAGCATCGTAAAGAATCTGGAAGGGGCTGGGAACAAGAGACCCCAAGGACCCACCCCCAGCATGACTTCCCCTACCTAAAACCTACCTCCTAATGATCTTAGAACCTCCCAAACAGCACCACTCACTGGACACCAACCCCCAACACATGAACTTTTAGGGAAGCACATTATATTTAAACCATAACAGTGATCACTGTACAAAGCTCTATCTATTTTTTGGGTAGCATAATACTAATGCAAAGTTACTACACCACATCTCTCTCAACATTTAAGAGGAGAAAAGCTTGGCTAACTTCAATGAACATAAAACAATGTCAATTCCTTATGACAGTCTGAAAAATATAGTAGGGTCAGAACATAAGCAAGACATTGCATTTTTAGCCTGCTCTTCTGGCTCTTTCTGCATTCCATACATAGAGACACATAAAACATTTTAGAATATAGTCAATATTTCTTCCCATGGTTCTTCCTATTCCTTCATGCCCCCCCTCGTGTGTGTGTGTGTGTGTGTGTGTGTGTGTGTGTGTGTGTGTATTCTAGCATCTCTCTGCATGCAGCTGTTTATCTGTTTAGGCTTTAGACACAGAGATGAGAAGCATTTAAAACCTGCTCCCTGGGAAGAACAATAGAGATATGCTGAATTCATGGTGCTAAACAAGTAGATGATAGAAGATAGACACATACATACATACATACATACATACATACACACATAGAAAGATACATGGAGGGAAGGGGGGAATGTGTTGTTCAGTTCTATAGAGCTACTGGATGATGTTAAGTGGGTTTGTGACCTTTTGTTGAAAAGAAACACTCCTGCCCTCATTTTGGATCCCAAAGGACTACCAGCCATTCTTTTCTTTGTACCTGTGATTTCTGCAACATCTTTTCTCATTTCTGCAGAAATTCTTTGTAGCAGCTCCAAGGTTAGGACTGGGGATCCACACTCACCATGGTTTAGACTAAGCATTTCTACATAGCCTCTAAGAAAGAGTCTTCTAGTTTCTAATTGCTAGTTTCCTAGCAGATCCTAAGCTAAATGAACTGGAAGTTGATTTTGATCATCCTTAGGACCCCCCTTCTCCCTTCTCCATGCCTCACTTTGAGTTCCATCTCAGCATACTTCCTGGATAGTTTTCTAGCCAAGACTACCATCTTTAACAGGATGCTTGTTACCTCGTGGTGTGACCTGGAACATGTCTGTCAAGCTCTGGTAACTCAAATGTCTTTCTCTGTCACTCCGTCACTGTTACTTCTGACTGCGTAGGAGTCCAGAACAATTTCATTGTAGCACTGTTTGCATGAAGGCCCTTTGAAAGCAAGAGTATTTACAATATAATAAGAAGAATAAAGCACTTAGAGATAAACTTAACCTAGAAGGCAAAAGATTTGCACACCCAAAACTACAATGAGGTGCTGAAGTAAAGACTATGCCAACAAATGAAAAGACATCCAGGGTTTCCTGAGCTACAAAGGCATATTAAGATGTCACTGGTTCTCAAAGAAGTACAGTCTCTGACAAAAACTCAATGGCATTTTTATAGAAATGGGAAATTTCGTTCTAAAAATTCATATGGAATCTCAATGAACTCCCAGACATTTCAAACAGTTTTATGAAAGAAAAACAAAATTAGAGGGAGACCCTACCTTTCCTGGTTTTACAAATTATAAAGCCGCAATAATCAATCAAAAAGTGTGGTACTGGCACGAAGGTAGTAATCATACAGATTAATAGAGTAGAACTGAAAATTCAAAAATGACTTCATATATGGCTCGCTAGTTTTTAAGAAGGGTGCTAGCCATGTGTGGTGGTGCACACCTTTAATCTCAACACTAGGGAGGCAGAGGCAGGCAGATCTCTGTGAGTTTGAGACCAGCCTAGTCTACAAAGAAAGTTCCAGAACAACCAGTGCTACACAGAGAAATCTTAAGTCGAAAAAATGAATAACAATAAAATAAAACTAAGAAGAGCACTAAGATTACTACATGATGGTCTTCAAAATACAGTGCTTAAAACATTAGATAACAAGAGGAAAGATTTTAAACTTTCATCTTACAGCATATCAAATACCCAATCATAACACATAGAACCATAGAACTTATTGAAAAGGACCCAAGGAAAGAGCATCTAGCAATCACTGGATTTGGCAGGGATTTCCTGGACATGGTGCCAAAAGCACAGGCAACAAAAGAAATATAGAAAAATGTTTGTGAGACCCTGTTTTACCTGCAAACAGGAAAGCCATAGAATAGCGGTCGGCCATCCAACATCTGATACAGGCATTAATATCAATAGCAAAGTTCTTCCTATGTCCCTAAAGGCCGAGACCTCAAAACAACAACTCTATTCTAAAATGAAAAAAGAGTTTTTAATAATCCTTCTTCCAAAAATGAAAGAACAGCCAATGACACATGAAAAAATGTTCAACATTGGCAATCATTAGGGAACTATAATTCAAGACCACAACTAAATATTCAGCCACTTTATACTCAAAGGGATGGCTGTTATAAAAATAACATACTTTCACACATAGTAAGTAAGCACGATGAGGATGTGGGGAATTAGAACCTGTGAACAAATGTGGTATAAAATGATATAGCTGCCTTGAAAAACAGTTTCTTATAGGGGCTTCTATTGTTGTGATCAAACACCATGACCAAGAGCAACTTAAGGAAAGAGTTATTTTATTTTACAACTGTCAGTTCATAACCCGTCACTGACAGAAGTCAGGTCAAGAATCTGGAGGCAAGAACTGAAAGAAAGACCACAGCAGAACACTCCTTAATATACATTCCCATGAGCCGGGCGGTGGTGGCGCACGCCTTTAATCCCAGCACTTGGGAGGCAGAGACAGGCGGATTTCTGAGTTCGAGGCCAGCCTGGTCTACAGAGTGAGTTCCAGGACAGCCTGGGCTATACAGAGAAACCCTGTCTCGAAGAACCAAAATTAAAAATATATATATATATATATATATATATATATATATATATATATACACACATTCCCCATGGCTTACTCAGTCTGCTTTTTATACAATGCAAGACAACTTGCACAGGGATGACACCACCCACAGTGGGCTGGACCCTCTGACATCAATCATAAATCAAGAAAATGCTCTATAGACTTGCCTATAAGCAAATCTTATGGAGGCATTTTCTCAATTGAGATTCCAACTTTCCAAATGATTCTAGTTTGGGTCAAGTTGACAAAAACAAACAAAACAAAAACCAATCAACACAAGCAGTATAGTTGATTGTTAAAAACTGAACATAAAAACAATATAATCACATTATCCAGTGATTCTATTTTGAGGGTATACCCAAAAGAATTGAGAGCAGCCTACCGAAGCAATTTGCACACACATATTCACTGAGGCATTATTCATAATAGCCAAAGGGAAGAGAAAAGAAAGAAAAACCAAGTGGCCATCAAGAGATGAATAGAGAAATAAATATGGTTGGTTCATATGTAGAAAAGAACATCACTCAACATTCAAAAGGAAAGTTGGATACATGATCCTCCATGAGTGAGCACACATTATACTGTGTGAACTAATCTAGTCACAAAGAGACGAATGGTGTTGATTCCACACCTATATAAAACCTAGAGTCAGATTCACAGATACAGAAAGTATAGTCGTGCTTTCCAGGGGCTAGGCAGGGAAAATGGAAGTTATGCTGTAATGGGTACAGAGGTTTAGAAGATGAAAATGGCTTGGATATGGGTGGTGGTGGGTGTGCAATACTGTGAATGCCTTAAGGCCAGAGAATTGTAGAGTTAAAAATGGTGAAATGGTTAAATGCTGAAAGCGGTAAGTTATGTTATGTTTCAAACTCAACTAACTAGACCACTATCAGGACCTCATGGAATTATCTCCAGAACTAACCAACCTGCTCTCTTAAACCACTCAGGATAAACAATTAAGTGCACGACACCTCATTCTAGCCCCTCTCCTCTTACTCTTCCCATCCTCCTGCAGTCACAATGAACACACAGGTTAGATGTCCCAGTGTGACCCTGACCTGTGCAGAATGGAAGGGCCCTATCACTCCCTGAATATGGTAATAATCGGTTAGAGCTAGAGTTTCCTCCCAGTGCATTAGTTCACTAATTC
This sequence comes from Mastomys natalensis, assembly GCA_021653895.1. Lineage (NCBI taxonomy): Eukaryota > Metazoa > Chordata > Mammalia > Rodentia > Muridae > Mastomys > Mastomys natalensis. The sequence continues at coordinate 102,938 of JAJTUV010001812.1, read as the reverse complement.
CTGTGGAGCCAGTATCCATCTAATACCTTGTGTTCCTTGCAAACGTGCCACTGCTAGAATTGCCCTTGCTTAGAGCTCTCTCGAAGACTACAAAGAAAACTGAGGCTTATCCACAAGGTAATACAAAGTGACAAGCCACAAAATAAATAAATGAATGAATAAGAAGATATATTGGTTCATGCAAGTGTTCCAGAGATATTGTTGGCCTAAGGTGTGGTGACTATGGGTTTAAACGGTGTCAGCAGTTCTCAGCTCCTTCCTTCCCCGCTCTGCTCTGCTCTGCTCTGCTCTGCTCTGCTCTGCTCTGCTCTGCTCTGCTCGATCTCTGCTCCATCTTCACTCTTCTTACGGGGCTTTCCATCCAGAAGCTGAGAGCAAGCTTCCCAATTCATGAACAGTGGAACAGAGGACAGAGGAAAGGGAGAGGGGAAGGGGGAGGGAGAGGGAGAGGGAGAGGAAGAGGAGGGAGAGGGAGAGAGGGAGAGGGAGGGAGAGGAGAGGGGAGAGGGGAGAGGGAGAGGGAGAGTACTCTCCACAATTCCAGCTAGAGTGTATTTGCTTTTCACAAACTCTAATCAGTCACAGCCCTGAATATGTCACCTCAGCCACAATGGTGCAAATTCTTAATAGCTTCGTTCCAGGTCACATAGTCTGCCTTTGGGTCAGGATAAAATAGTCCACTGAAGCTGCTGTTTGCCTGAAAGTGGAGCATTGATGACCACCCCAGAGTATTCAAAGTAAAATCAGCATCAGGGTGAGGGGGAGATTAGACAGCAGAAAGGACAGATTCAGCCATCTTTCAATGAGTCACACAGGAATTTGACAGATTCAGATATGTTGCACATTAATGTGATATTCTAATCCTTCTGGCAAAATATTTTTGGGATCCTAATTCTAGGAGGCAGTATAGCTCCACAACTCAATGAAGGTGCTGTGTGTATCTTATTGCAGCACTCAGTCATGAATGAACATGAACATGTTATTATGTAGCATGCAGCCTAGAAAAACCTACAGTTGAGTCTGGTGTGATGGTCTACTCTTGTGGTCTCAGCACAGGGGGAAGAGAGGCCTGCAGGTCACCCAGGAATTTGAGCTCTCAAGGCCAGCAGGCTACACAGTGATGCCCTATCTCAAATCAAAAAGAAACAAACAGCTCCATCGTTTGCTTGTCACCGTTAGCAGCTTCCTGACCCAATCAGGCTTCTCCTTCCAAGGGGCCACTAGCAGAGTCTTTAAATATGCACATATAACTAGAAAGAAGGTCCATCTTTTATAGTAGGACTATAAAAGTATATAGTAGGATAAAAGGCCCTAGTACCCATACCCAGAGACACTGGGAATCATCTTAACAAAATGTCCTGACTTGAGTGAAGATTTGTAATAAAATCTAAGTGATATATGGCTTCTTTAGTAGCATTCATCAACAAAAGCCCCCATTTTAAATATATACCTCAGACATGTAATGCAGTCTAAATAAGCTAAAATTTTTAAGTGGCCAGTATAAGTAGCAAGTACTAAAAAATGCTCACGAAATGCCAGGCTGCTGTTAAGCACACAGGTTTAATATTAACACAGTGTCACTCCACCCAAGGGAGATAGTTTCTAAGGGAGACAGTTGTCAGTGTTGTCAAGATCTCCTCCACTTTACAGAAAGGAAACTAAGCCAGGTGAGGGTGACTGGCCTACATCTGGTTAGCACAAGCCTGGCTTGTACTCAAGGTATCTGGCTCTAAAGCCATCAAACCAACAGCACACAAGTGGAATTTGTCCCAGACACCCTTCGACTGTCATGTGAATGAGCAAGGGAGCCTGCTTCAAAATATGAAACACAAAAACAAATATGGACAGTTACAAAGCAGTCACTCACTTTACAAAACAATGTTGTCGTATGTAAGCCATCCTCAGTAACAAGCTTGCGTTGGACTGGCTAACTGGTTAAAAATCATTAATGGTTTCTCAGAAATACTGGGACAGAGAAATCAAGCCAAAACTTTAGGACTCATGCCAGCTAAAGTTCAAAGAACCACAAGGCCAATGGTCCTAGTGTCCACATGAGAAGAAAAACACAACTTTACAACTATTGAGATATTCTCTCTCTGAACATTAGTTACACTCAGAGAAAACAAGTCCGGGATAGGAGGAGCTTGCATAACCTCCCGAAAGGCATCCACACAAGCGAGCTTGCTTCTTAGCCTTCTCTATGCATTCCTGGAGTCATCTGAACCACAGTCTGTTGTCACCCTTGGCAGTAAAATCTGTTGGATCAATTCTTCACAAAGACACATAAATACTTGGCTCCCTCATTCAAAGCAGTTTCATACAACCTTAGTTCTCCGGAAATAGCATCTATACAAACCCAGGTGGTTGAAAATGAACAGGCTTTAATGGCTGGAAAATATGCAAAATGAGGCACAAAATGCAAATATAAATGCAACAGATGAACACCAACGAAAAGCTGTCAGTCGCTCAACTTACAGTTGAAGGACAGCAGTGGTGGACAGGTTATGAGGGGGCCACGTGAGAGTTAGTTCTCCATAGGAAAAGCTCCTGGTGGAAAGGAGGCAGCTACTGCCAGATGCCGAGCAAGGGAAGGATAGCCTCATCTTCTCCTTTCCCAGTCTTCAGTGCTCACCATGTACAGCGACAGGATAAGGGCATCTGGAGATGAAGTCAGCAAAGATCAAGGAGCAGAGCATCTCTGGAAGAGAGAGAGGGAGGAGCATGATGCTTTTCCCAAAGATGAATGAACTGCAGTACTAAGAAGACAGGTAATGGGTCCATGGATGTAGCTCAGTTGGTAGAGGGCTTACCTAGAAAGCACATGCTTTTAATGCCCAAACAACTGCATTAAAACCAAGCATAGCAGCCTACATCTGTAAATGCCAATACTCAAGGGGTGAGAGTAAGAGAATCAGAAATCCAAGGTCAGCCTCAGCTATATAGAATATTCAAGGCCAACCTGGGCTACATAGGACCTTGACTCTAAACAAGAAACAAGCAAAAGAGAAGACATATAGCATGCTTCAGATCTTGAAGAATAGATTGAAACCAAGAAGATGGCCTTCTTCCCTTGTTGGTCTCTCTAATTTTGGGAAACCTGAATGCCCAAAGAGTCATACATGTCAAAGAGCGTTTAATCCCATGGTTCCTTGCCAACATATGGTGGTGTTACAAATGACCTAGAGTGGATCACTTTTCTTCAGAAGTGTCCAGGGAGTATGTGACTCAGCCTCTGCCTGGATTCATTGGGGAGGGAGGTTTAGTGACTCATTTGTGTGGGTGACAATCTGGTCTGTGGTATCCTTCGAGTGAACTTACTCTGCATACTAACAGGGCGTCTGGTTCATGCAGGTGACTCATCTGAAGAAGTCGACCTGACCATGGTGTATCAGGCAGCATCGAATGGAGATGTCAACTCTCTGACTACCCTGATTCGGGAGGACCCGTCCATCCTGGAATGCTGTGACAGTGAAGGTGAGTTGTTTGTGCATTTTTTAAAACCTAGGATGAAGTGCTTTATCCTTTCAGAGATGATCTCTTGAGATGGGCAACACTAATGAAACTCTTTTTGGCTGGACCACAAGATACGGCAGGCATCTTGCCTGTGGCTCTATAGAATCCCTTGGCATTTCTCAGCATAGTGACATTGGACATGGAACTTCAGCACCTTTCACTCGTTATTCACTTATGTATTTCAGTTATTATGTAGTGGGTTGATTCCAGTACTTTTGTAGGAATGGTCAAGTAGGTGTGTGTACATGTGTGTGCTTGTGGAAGCAGAAGTCAACCTCAGGTGTCATTCCTAAGGCATTTTCCATTTTATTTTTTGAGACAGGGTTTCTCACTGGAATTTGGAACTCACCCAGTAAGTTAAACTGGTTGGTCAGTGAGCCCCAAGTATCTGCCTGTCTCCATCTCCTTGGGGCCAATATTACAAGTACAAAACATTATGCCTGTTTTCTTATGTGTGTTCTGGGACCCTACTCAGGTCCTCGTGATTACACAGCAGGCATTTTTGGGGACTGAGCCCTCTCTTTGACCATCAGTAGTTATAACAAGTATCTAGAGCAGAAATGGATGTTGGAGAAATGTGTCATGGTCCTTCACAGAGTCAAGAATTAGGATGACATCATGGTTGTATTTCTACCTCTATTCTTTCTAAATACAACTAAGAACTCTGGATATGATGACTAAAATAATTCTGGAAACCAAGAGTAGGGCCAAGTCCTGGGATCCAAGGGTGGGCATGGTGGTGAGTTCTCTAGATTGTCTGTTTACCTTGTATATCCCAGGGTTGGGGCTGAAGGAGCTGGCAACACAGAATGCCTCACAAGAGGGTCCATTTCCACCATTGGTCCAACACCTCTGTCATCTGTATAAGTTCTCGCTTCAGAAGCTTAGAAGAAGAAGAGTAGAATATCTCAAAACACACAGGCGGGGAGAGAGAAAACAAGAAAAAATAAAATTGAAAACAAAAGCAATAACAAAAAAATCAAAGAAACAAGGAACAACCTGGAGCAACACTGACAAGAAGAACTAGCTGAAGGAGATACGAATTTACACTCTCGGGAAAAAAAACAAGGACATCACTACAGATCCAACAGAAAGGCTGCAAACTGCTTCACACATGTATATTTGACAATTTAGATTAAATGGGTTAATCGCTCAAAATAAACTGGGAAGAGGAGAGAAGCTTAGATTCTGTTAGTGCCTGCTGTATCTATACATGAAAATATCACAGTGGATACCAGGAATATACATAATTAATGTTATTAACAGCTCTAGTAGAAATCAAATGGAATATTCCTATAACTAGGAAATTAAATTCATAATTTAAAAATTTCTAAAGGGGACTACCTTCAGCCCTTGATGGTCTTATTTGAATTCTATTATTTATTTATTTATTTTATTTTATTGTTTAGAATTGCTTTATGTGTTTGAGTGTTTTGCCTGAATTTTGTCTGTGCACCATGTGTGTGCTTGATGGCCCAAGTCAGACAGAAGAGGGTGTCAGACCTTCTGGAACTAGAGGTACAAATGGTTGTGAGCCACCATCTGGGTGCTGGGAACCAAACCCAGGTCCTTTGGAAGAGTAACAAATGTTCTTAATCACTGAATCTCTCTGACACATTTGCAAAAAATTTTAAAAAATAATCAGCATTAATTTCTCTTTCAAAAAGAGAAGAGAGAAAAATACTTCTTAGCTATATGAACTAAAATTACATTAATATCAATACTTGATAAAATCATAAACTAGCTAGCTAGTTAAAGAAGCAAATCATATCAGTTGGCACAGAAACATTTCATAGAATTTAATACACATCCATAATTTTAAATCTCAGAAATCAGAAATGGAAAGGAGCTTTCTCAATGTGACAGAGAACAAAGCCAGGTACAGTGATATGAGCCTATAGTTCTATCCACTTGGGAGACTAAAACACAAAAGTCATGAGTTCAAGTCTATGCCAGGCAGTTATCTTTTCTAAGATTATCTACAATATTACTCAGTTGTTAAAGACTGAATGTTTTGAATCCGAGATAGGGGACACAGATGGAATGCCCACTCTCAGCACTTAATTTCAATGCCAAAAGGCCAGAGCAGAAGGCAAGAAAAGGAAATGCACACATACAAAAGAACAACAGAAATGTCTGCTTTTCACACAACTCAACTATCACTAAAGACAACCCTAAGGTGTGAATTCAGAGATCACAGGTACAAGATGGGGACATAAACCCAATCCAGATGGATTAGAGACAAAATGTAAGGCAAAATGTAGCAATCTGAAAGACAATATGGAAGCCTGTCCCTGTGCAGCCAGTTTGTCAGTACATATTTACTAAATACCTTGGCCCTCCCCACCAATGTACGAATTATACAGCGAGCTCCATGCAAGTCTGAGCATTTCCCGAACTCTCCTTTCTAAAGTATTGAGGAATTTCTTGTTTTAGTTGTCATGACTTTATAATAAATATTGTCTTCTAATAAGGTAATTTTCTGTTCTTTGTTCACTAAAGAAATTTGTATAGAAAGTACAATCTCAACTAGTTAGAAAGAACATGTAATTTTATACAAATATTATGTAAGATTAATTTGTTCTATTTACTGAATACTTCAGATTTACAAATTGTTTCATTTTCTTATTCATTATGTCCTTTCTTTTTCCCCTCTTATGATTGTACTTATCTCTTCATTTTTTTAACTTTTAATATTTATTTGTTTGTTTTTGGTTTTTCAAGACAAGATTTCTGTATGTAGCCCTGGCTGACCTGGAACTCAACTCTGTAAACCACCCTGGTCTTGAACTTAGGGATCTGCCTGCCTCTGTTTCCCTCTGAAGTGCATGCACCACCACAAGGCTTGCAACTACTTGATAGGAAGGGAGATAGGGAGGAAGAAAGGGAAGGGAGAAAGGAGGGAAGTAGGGAAGGATGGAAGAAGGAAGAGATTAGGGAAGATAAGGAGGAAAGGAGAAAGAAGGGAGAGGAAGGAAGAATCTACTGTTCTAAGAATCACTTCATTGCTGCTTCAATATTAAAAAGGAGAGATGCTGGCTCGCCAGCTGCCATGTTCAGGGAGAATGGCAGTCAGAGATCCATCCATTCTCAGGGATCTCTGTGGACCATAGCTGGGTTCACCCAAGCTCAACATGGGTCTCCAGCTCAACAGAATCTAAGCACATGTCAGTTCAGCAAGGGGTTGGATCCAAGCTTGGCCTCCTGGTCTGAAGGAATGTGACCCTCCTTGTGTTGTTCCAACAGCCCTTCAAAGTTACACAAAATGTGCCCATTTCATTTCTATTTCTTTTTTTTTTTTTTTTTTTTTTTGGTTTTTCGAGACAGGGTTTCTCTGTGTAGACCTGGCTGTCCTGGAACTCACTGTGTAGACCAGGCTGGTCTCGAACTCAGAAATCCGCCTGCCTCTGCCTCCCAAGTGCTGGGATTAAAGGCGTGCGCCACCACGGCCCAGCTCATCTCTATTTCTATTCAGCAAGAAAACACACTGAAAAACAAAATGTCTTCAGTGGTGTTGATTCACAAAGAGTTCATGTGAGGGGATCCTGCTGGGAGTTTGTATAGCCCATGCTAGGCTATCGCCCACGCAGCATGACCACCCACTACCTCTAAAAGGTGCTGAACCTCGTTACCTGGGTGGACCAAGAGCTGGTCCAGGCTCTGTGCCCACCTTAGCTTAGTCAGTCCTGGTGAACTTACCTGGGAGATCTGGAGTTTTCATATCCCTGAGACAACAATAGCCAGTTTTGGTCACCTGCCCAAAGTGTTTTAATTCACCATCTACTACAGAGAATAGAGAGCATGCGGAGAGGGGAGCGTCACAGACAACTGAGGGGAGAGAGCCAAAAGACATCGCTTATGTAAACAGAAACCATCATCCTCGGCTCTCCTCAGCCCCACAAAATCCAGCAGCTGGATTTGCGCTACAGGAAATCAGAATGAAGAACGGACCAACAGTTTGCTCATAAATCCCGAAAGCTAAACATTTATAAGGGCTGTTGAAATGTCTCATTCCAGGATGCACGCCCTTGATGCATGCGGTTTCTGGACGTCAAGTGGACACAGTGAAATTGCTGCTGAAGATGGGCGCCAACATTAACACACAGGATGCATGTGGCCGCACCAGTTTATGCCTGGCAACCTACCTGGTAGAATCTTGTTTGTTAATGGGGCTACAGAACAAGGGAACTAAGATGTCATGAGGATTCTACACACAGAATGGCGCCTATGGGCCGATACCAGTAGGTTAACAAGAGTAGGACTTTGGGTTTTATTCATTATCCTCAAGGCTTGTATGGGTCATAAGTGTATGTATGTATGTATGTTTTTCTAGACAAAGTTTCTCTGTGAAGCCCTGCCTGTCCTGGAACTCACTCTGTAACTCACAAGTCAACATAGAGGTGATGTGACCACCAGGAAAAATGTTGTTTTCTATCTCAACATCAGAATTTCACTTGAGACATTTCTGGCCCTTGTTGGTATTTCTAACAAGGCGGCCATAAATAACCCCAGAGGGTGGTAACAATTTGAAGATTCAGTTAAGGCTTGGCTGGAGTTAGATGAAATTAACTGAGTGGAAGCCCCACACTAATGAATGTGAGAAGTGATGAGAACTGGGAAGGGTGAGGGGACGAGGGTATGGGGACACAGAGGTTGCGGACATGGATATTGGGGTTGTGGGTGTCGGGGATGTGGGTGTCAGGGATGAGGACATCGGGGAGGAGGGCACTGGGGATGTGGGCATCAGGGACTAGGGCGCAGGGGATGTGCCAGGGTCACAGGGGCAGTGCCAGCAAAGAACTCGCTCAGTTCATAGCTAGTGCTCACATTAGAAACTGTAATGCCATCCCTCACACTAGGGATTTCAGCCCAGCGTTGCCCAACATTAAACAAAGCTCGATTAAGACTCACTGGAAATCCTCTAGCCCTCTCCCTCAGATGCTCTCGGAAGCTCCCGGGGCTGGCTTAAACTCATGTGAAACAAGCCGAACCCGCCATGTGGGGCACAGTTTATTGCTTTCCTTCTTTTCTAGCAACATGACTACTACCCTGTCACATCTGTTGTCTCTTGGGTTCACTGCTGCTGCCAGTTGATAGTCATGGATTTCTCCCAACCAGCCCCCCTACGGATTCACCCCTTCAGCCCCACTGAAATAAAAATCTTCCCTTCCCCAAAGACACCACCCCTTCCTGCCACACAATTCAGAGTTTGCAATGATGCATTGCTCAATTCCCACAGAGATTTTCTTCAGAGGCCACTTTAATTTTTTTTTCTTTGCAAACTCTGTTTCTGGGACCCACAAATGATTTTTTTTTTTTTTTGAAATGTGGTCCACAGGCCTCTTGGATCAGTATCACTTAGAGGTCTTATTTGAAAGGCAGGTTCTGAAGTACGCTAAGACTACTTAGTTAGAAACTCCTTAGATAGCTTGGGGGCAGAGGAGGATGGGAGCCTGCAGGTTAAACTAATCTTCCTGGCAAATTTGGTGTCTGCTTGAGTTTAAAGACCACTGTTCTGTATGTGTTAGCTGAGTGAGCCTCTGTATCTCAGAGATCTAAGATCACCCTATCAGTCACCTCCCTTGTAACACATGCTTTCATAACTGTTCTTGATATAAGATATTTTGTGTCTGAGCTTTAAAAACAGAAAGGCAAAATTTTGGTTAATGGTCAGAGGAAGAAATTTTTCATTAATAGTTTGGATGACTTCTAAAGTTGACTGCCGTTGGACTCTATAATGTGGTGGAAACGAATTATATGTCTTTAAAAGACTCTAAACATCAATTATGAGGGGCAACTTGGAATGTAGAAAGGTAGCATCTTTGTGGGCAGCTCTTGCCATTCTAAAGAGTTACGTGAGGGAACTAGTAACAATACACAGGGTGGGCTGCCTGCTTCACTGTGCCTGGCCTCTGTATGAGTCCCCAAGGCCCACTGCAAAGAGGAGCATTCTGGGGGCTGCTGTGGAATCCAGCAATGATGTTTGACCACTAAGAGAAACTTGGCAAAAGAGACACTTAGAAACTGAGGCTCAACTCAGGGTACAAATAAATTTGTAGACATGGGACCTTGGGCAAATCACTTCACCTTTTTGGGCCTCAATCCATATTTTTGAGGTGTAGTTAAAAATAATAACCTAAGCTTACCACACCTGAAGGAAAAGGTGGAGCCAGCCCCAGGTGGTAGGTAGGACACTCAGTTGTTGCTTCAGAATGGTGTCATGTGTTTCCAATGTCTTCATTGGTTTTTAAATTTCCTTTCTGAAGAAAAGAAAAGAAAAAAAAAGAATGAAGAAAACCACATACACACATTGAGTTCCAGGAAACATTGCAAAATATTTTAGATATTTCAAAGCTTACTCCACCAAAAGATCTGCTTTTTCAAAAACTGTATGAGTCTAGTGCTTGGGCAATTCTGAAGTTTGCCCAAAGAGCTTTGCTGTTGGATCCCCTGATTCATTTTTTTTTTTCTTTTAAGCAGAGAAATTGATGACTTCGATATTAGCAACTAGAAACAAGATTTAATACATCAGTAAACTGTGAGTCAATACTGACAATGTCTCCAAATATTTGCTGTACTTAGGGCAGATATTGCTGGTCAATTCTACAGAGCTTTACTTGGTATTATAGCCCATGACATTTATTTAGTTTTGATTTTTGTGACAGGGTCTCATGTAGTCTAGGCTGGCCTCCAAGTCACTATGTAGCAAAGGATGACCCTTGACTCCTGACCCTGTTTGTTGTTAACCTCCCAAATTCTGGGATGCTAGGTCTGCATATCCATGCCTGCTTTGGTCCAGGAATTTTGATGTGCTCTTGCTTGACAGATGTTGTCTAGACTCTTAAAAACCACAAGGTTCTCTTTCTGCTCTTATTTTCTTACTTGAATAAGATTATTAACCCTTGGGGGTTGGTGCTTCCAATATTGTCATACTAAGAAAGAGAGTCTTCAGTCATCACATCCTACTGGGGCATCTCCAGGCTTGACTACATACAAACAGAGGAAAAGAGAAACTGCTTTTGGATAAAAAGTTATCACATCACTCCTCTCAATGAGAAGCTCAGCTATTCAGTTGTCTGTTTAGGAGTGAGAACCAAACTTCATTATCAACAGTGTTGGATCAGTTAAAGAAGTATAAACTAAGAAAGCAGTATAAATCTGGGCAGGGCTAGCCTCAGATTACTCCTGTCCGTTAACGTAAGATAGCAGGAAAAATGAACCAGTCAGAAATGCTAGCCAGCAAGGTGATAATATAAGTTTCAGTTGTTACAATTATGATGCAGGGAATTTATGAAGCTTCCCGAGAAATACATAGGCCTGTAAAACCTTGCAATGGATTTCCATCCCTTGGAGAAAATTAGTTATGCCTTCATGTTAGAAACTCAGGATGTTAGCATTAGAGTCTCAGCTACTGGCAGGGTGTGCGGGTTACATATCTAAGCACAATGAGGCTGACTCTAGTAAGCAACATGCTTTCCTTCAGGTTATTAGAAAAAGAACATAAAACAATAAAGAATGAAGGCCTTCACTTTAGACACAGGAATGTTTCTAGGACACAGAAGCGGCTTTGAAATCTGGTTTTTAGAAGGAGGTGTCTTTACCCGAATCAGACAGTTGATATGTATGAGTTGGAGTTTAAGTCACATGCTGAGAGGCTCTGGCAAGTGACCACTGTCTGTCACATGCTATCTTTGGCGTGTGGGAACAAGAGCAGCAAGTGTGAGGCAGCTGAGTCCCAGTGAGTGGCTCTGGACATGGAAGGGAGAACAGCGCCTTCGTCTATCTGCATATGAAAGGGCAACAGTCATACAGAAAACCTGGGAACAGGAAGCTCAAACCGTCTATGCTCAGGTGCCAGAGCTGGAACAGTAGTCCTTAATGGCTTCAACTTAAACATGCTGTTAGCCAAACCAAAGAAGTGGCAAAAAAAAAAAAAAAAAAAAAAACAACCAACCAACAACAACAACAAAACAAAAGGAAAATTTAAAAGACCTATAGAATGGGTTTCCTGTGCATGTTAACCTGTGTTATGTACAGCTGTGCTATAGAACGATGCCATTGCTATTTCAGGGCTGGCTTGAAGGTTGTGTGAGTCTGCTCAGAAACGGTGCCAAGCACAACATCCCAGATAAAAATGGTCGCCTGCCCCTGCACGCTGCCACTGCTGAGCCTGACGTGAGGTAAGCAGTTCAGTGCACACCTGTTGGAAGAGACATTGCCGGAGAAGGGCGTGGAATCCACCCCTCTGGGGCTGATAAAAATGAGACTTACCCATTTTTTGCAGATAGGACCACACTAAATGTTCCAGAGTAATCTTAAACTCCAACTTTACCTCCTTCCTACTTCAATGAAACCCCCTTCCTCACAGCCTTTTAATTAAGGAGAAAGGCTACTTTAAGTCACGGAATTCATATATTCATTCATTTATTCATTCATTTATTCATTCATTCATTCATTCTAGTAGTCATGGTCAATTATTAAACCAATTAACTATCACCAGACCTTTGTTATGAACCAGGCAGAGTTTTAGTCCTTAACCACGTCACAGTCACCAAGACAGTCACTGATGTCCCAGAGCCGACACTGTTGAAGGAATCAAGTGACTTACTAGTAAACAAAGGAGCCAGATACTTTCCAATAATGACAAGTGTTTTGTAGAAAACCAAACAAGCTAAAGCTGCCGTGACATGTCAGTAAGGTTAATGTCCAAATGGAGTGAGTGTACAGCGAGAGTCTGGAGTAGAAGAGGCACAGGAGCCTGAGGCGAAAGTCCAAGATGTTAGAGGCAAAACCAGGAGGGTACGTGCATGGAGCCCATGTGAAGAGATTTACTTAAAGAAAGTCAGTGCCTGAGGAGGTCACGATTTGGTAAGATAATGGAGAAAAGCTTCTCCCAGTCCAACTGAGTCCCTCACTCCTCAATGGTCGAATTGGCCTCTGTCTCCACCATTTTGAACGCTCCTACAGCAGCTGCTGACAGCATTTCCTACTACTAATAGCAATGCTGCTGCTTGACTCTTCCTTCATACTCTGTTGCCTACAATATGCCTTTAATGGTAGTTCAGCATCTCTCAGTCCCGGGCCCTGACCAGTAGCACAGGGGGATACGTTGTACGCCTCATCCTCGGCACCCAGGACCAGAATGAAGCTCTGTGGAGCTGAAGGGGTTAAACCATCCTCTAGGAGGGGTATGAGGGTGTGGCGGGGGAATAACAGGATTTCTTCAGTCATTTTTATAGAAAGTAAAAGGCTTGGGAAATTCCAGGTCTATCCCTGAGGCTTGCCGTTTGTTATCTTGGATCATATCCAGAAATAACAGACTTTACTCAAAGCCTTGAGCAAACCCAGACTATTAACTCTCAGTAAACATCGGAGGTAAGCAGATGGTCTGTTTAAGGAAAAGAAAAGGGGAGGGGAAGGAGGAATAAGGAAGGGGGAAGGAGGAGGAGAGGAAAGAAACGGAGGAAAAGACTTTATTTTAGACAGCTTGTACACATGTTTAGTCATAAAAGTATACTGTTTCTGCAGGAGTGATCTTGAGAAAATAAATTTAAAAACGTACCCTGCAAGAACTATTCTGCCTCGATTACTGAACTTAAGTGACTTTATCTGCTTCTCTTGTGTAATTTTAAAAGCCATGTATTCTGAAAGATAAATGCCCTCTTAAGTTGCGGTAATTATAGTTATTGCAGTAAATAAAACCCAAAGTTGGGGTGCTTCATGCTCAAGTTTTACTTCATAGTCCAGATGTCAGTGGTGCTAGGTGGTGACTGGCTCCCTTCCACATGGTGATTCAGGGGCCCAATCACCTCTCTTCTTATAATGCTGGCATCCTGAAAGATCACAGAATGTCCCTCACTTGACCTAGTGATGGGCAAAGGGGAGCAAAGAGATGCCTTGCTCATTCTTGCAAAACCTTAGGCAAATGTCACCAATCACGTCTGCTCTTCTTCCATTAAACTAGTCGATTGTGCACACTTGACTAGAATGAACCCCAGGAAATACAGTCCTGGGTGGGCAATCTCTCTGCCTCTGGTGATTCCGATCCATGAATTGGGAACTCAGATTTAGACAAACAGTTCTCTCTGCCATCTACACCTGAAGTATCTATTAAGTCTTCTCAATCAAAATCACATTCAGGATCAGTTGAGTCAGCTAGATTCAACCTCTGAAACAATTAGTTGAAAACCCATTCAAGGGTATGTCCTCTTCCATGGATTTGTTTGTTTGTTTTTGGCTTTTTGAAGACAGATTTTCTCTGTGTAGCTCTGTCCTAGAACTCACTCTATACACCAAGCTGGCCTCCAACTCAGAGATTCACCCCTCACCACCCTGCTCCTACAGTGCTAGGATGAAAGGTGTGTACCACCAACACCCAGCTCCATGGACTTAATAGATAGCAATATCTCTATAGACAAACACTAGGTAGAACTTTGAAAGCAAAGAATGGAGGATTCTTCTTCTCTGGATATTATACTTAATGACCCAGCCTACATCATCTGATGAGTTTAATCCAGAAAAGCAAACCTTTCTTTTTATGAATAGAAAGTTGATTCTGAATGGTAAAATCCGGCTTTACAGTGCTACTCAACTAACGAAACCCAAAGCTGTGATTATTTTAAGAGCAATATTTTGTGTTAGTGAGTCTTCTTCAAAATGGATTGGGTCAAACCCTTACCAACCCATAGACAGCAAATAAAGTAGCTGAATTGCCTGCAGACTCTCTGGGAAGCAGCTTATCCTGAAGGCTTCCTCCTGAGAGTAAATGGGTAACAATGAGATATTTAGTGATTGTTTCACTGAGAAAATTTGTGACAGTTGCATCTGCATTAGGTGTTTGAGGCAGAAACTAATAAAGTCACAGAGTTGGGCTGCAGCCACCTGTTTAAGCATCAGCATACACTGCATGCACTTAGCATTGCTTTCTGAGCAAACAGACCTTGTCTGGCTTTGTAGGCATTTTCCAACATTGCAACTGCACCGGAGAAGCAGAATCTCTTCCATTAAGGCATGTGAGCCTAGTTTCTTAAATGGACATGACCTTTAAGATAAAAGCATTCATTTATTTATTTTGTGTGTGTTTGCATACATGTGTACACCATGGCTCACATGGTGAGTCAGAGGGTAGCTTTCAGAAGTTCTCTCCTTCATCCGTGTGAGTTCCCAGGATCAAACTTAGGTCGTCTGACTTGGAAAGAAACACCTTTACCCACTGAGCCATCTCATCAGCCTACACATAGAAATAACCTTAGACAGGCATAGCAAGTGCTTAGGTCTGAATGAAATTAACAGCAAATAATAGTAGTGATGAAGAAGATGAAGACCATGTTGACAAAGAGGGCTATGTTGTTACAAGTATGCTCTGAGGAAGTCTTAGAGCTTTCTCAGTTCTTACCCATTAAACACACTGCTCTCCTATACAGAGTCATACGTGTATCCCCACTTCACAGATGAGGAACTGTGACAAATGGAAGCTAACGAACTGAAACACATGAGGAAAACCTGCCCGGTGGGTCTACTGTCTTCCTGAGAGTCACCATTTCCGGCCTTGCAGAGTTTAATGTAATGATCATATTTTATGGGCAAGCCCTCGGCCTTGTTGCCAGGCCTTATGAGAAACAGCCTTACAAAATTTACTGGCTCACAATCCGATCATATTTTATTCATTACAACATCTTCAAAAATCCTATATAAGAAACCACAGGAAAAAAAGTTTCACTAAGGGAAGGTTGGCTCCGCTTCTCCAGAGAAAACATTTGGAGTTTGTATTATAGGAACTTTGTGGTTTATGATCCCGTGCCTCACTTTCTGTGCTTAGAAAGTTCAAACTTTCTAAAGTTTGAAACCTGCCTACGACACACACCGCACTGTAGACCTTTTCTTCCCATCTTCTGCCCCTGTTTTCTCTGGCTAATTTCTTCACTCACCTTGTTTTTACTTATGTAACCAAATGCCGCCTAAGATTCTTGTTGGGTTGAGGTCAAGAGTGTCTAGGAGTCAGGCTGAGCTTGAATCTAGCCTCATCTGACCATCCCTTTGTCTTGGACAAGTTAATATGACAAGGCAGATAAGTTTCTTTTCTAGAAAGTAAGGGGAGGCAGAATTAGAGAAAAGTATATTAGCCATAATACTGACCATGGTACCTAGTACACTGTATTCAGAACACATTAAGGCTGAGTGTGATTGTAGACGGATGTGACTATCACATGCTAGCATTAAAGAATAGCATGCCCTTATTGCCACCCCACCAGGTCTGCAGAGGGTGTGGACAAACACACAGCTATTTGTGCACACAGCCCTATAGCAGCTTGCAATACCTGTTCACTGCAAAGGATGCTGGGATAGGAATGTTCACTCCTCTTTGTATTGACTCAAGGAAACAGACTGCTTTGGGACTGCATAATTGAAATTCAAGACTACTCCGTTCCACCAGAAACTCCCTTTGTAACTTGTGAGTGCAGGTCCATCTGAGTTTTCTTCATATTAGTAAGCAGTACGAACAGCCACCCGCCCAAAGACCTTGTGAAAAGCTGTTTACACTTGCTTAAAAATCTGCTGACCCTTAGGTTTCCAAACAGCAAGCTCCTCTCATGTGATACTCACTGAAGGCTATTGACAGGAAAGCCTCAGACTGAAACTGCTTTTAACTAGTCCAGAGGGACGCTTACCTTCTGCCTTTAGCCTACAGAGAGATTCAGGCTCTCTGATTGGCTTGGATCCACATCCTCGGCTAAGGCCCAGGGAGTGGGGATTGGAGCAGACACAGGGATAAGTGATTTATACATTAGCCTGATGGACGCAAAGGAGCCGAGCGCCTGCTCTGAGCTCTCTGCTTCGACAACAGGCCCAAGTTTTCTCCCTTACAGTGCCCTGGAGCTTTTTCTTGTACCCTTGGCTGGGTAAAAGAGGGGACAGGATCCTTAGAACAAAGTCCCAAAGAGACAGAGAGTTGCATTTGTGCAGTCCTGTAGGCACTAGCACTGAAAGGCAAGAAGCAGTTTCCTCTGGAAGAAGTCATCAGGCTCTGAAGCACTTCTTCATGATCTCCATGGTAACAGGCAGATTTTCTTTTCTTTCTTTTTCACATCCCCCTTCCCCATCCCTGCCCCACCATCACATTGCCAGCTTTTCTGCATCTTTTCGATGCTCTTGACTACAGCCAAGGGTTTCCTGGTTCCCTACTTCGGGATCCTTTAAATTACTAATGCTGTAACCTGATGTGGATATTCCGTTATAGCACATTCTCACATCCAGATGGCATTAGGGACAGGAAGGGGAGATGGCTGGCTTGGGGGAACATCTCCATTCATTGCCATCACTGAGCTGCAGGGCTGGGAGCCTGCAGGGTCAGTAAGATGCTCCTATGATGTCTTTAGCTGATTCCTGTCACCACCTGAATCACCTGAGGGTGATCAGAGAAGACCCAGAAAAGACAAGACCCAGCAAAAAAATTTTTAAATGAACCAATATAGAAAAGTTAGGGGTGGGCACATGAGAGTGAAACTTAGTGCTTCATAAGCATTGACTCACTTAAAATTGCAGCAAATCTTGAGGACTTAGAAGGTATCCTCCTCATTGTACATATGGAGATGCAAACCAGAGAACCTGAAACTCTCTGTAGGAGAAGGGCAGGATGCAGTGTACATACGGAACCCCGAGAATGTTATAAGTTGTTCAAGGCCCCTGAATCGTTGGTAGGAAGCATCATTCAGTCTCTCATTATTCAGTCATGGCCCTGGATGAGAGAAGGCACCTGCTGGGGATCCTTGTTTGCTGTCCTGGTACCTGGGAGTGTGGCCTGGAGCTGCTGCTCTGAGATCTGAGGGCAGTTTGAACAGGTTCCAGTGGGATGGCAGAAGAAGCGTTTCTGGCCACCGTAGATAGCATCATGCTGGAGTTCTAGGAGAACAAGATTGAAACCAGCAAGCATTCCAGGACTGAGGCAGACAGAGACCAATGCAGATTACCTCCACATCACAGAACAAGGGGTCACTAGGCTTCACAGAGAATATCTAGTTTCTAGTTCAGGCTGAGTCATAGGAATGCTATGTGGTGGCTTTAGCCAACAGTGTGGTGAGTTTCAGGGAGGAGAGAGAGAGATGCCACCCTATGCTACCTAGAAGTTCAAAGCCAGCCAGAGGTACTCAGGAAGATACAAACAGATAAATAATCAAAATCAACAACAACAAAAAACTTTCAGTCTCCAAAAGAACAGAAAAAATTTACCACATTTTTACCATAGGAGGCAAGGAATCATTTCGGGAAGTTAATCTGATTTGTCCCTTCTCCTGAGGTGTTCCCACTAACTAAACAATCAAATCACAGGTGTGGAGATTTGGTTAATGTCATCCTCAAAGGTCAACCCCAGAGCCAGGGATTGCAGAGAAAAGGAATGTGAGAACCTTCATCCACAGCGTTGGGGGCCCACCCAGAGTATGGCGTGGGATCTATGTCTGTTTACCCCATTCCAGTCTTCCCTGAGCTTCACCTTCCTGAGAGCCATTTCTCTCCACTGGATCCACAAGTGAGAACCTCTGTGTACAGAGGAGCCATTTAACTTGGGGCTAGCTGAGAGAGTAACACTGGCCCTAACTCAGCGATTCTCAACCTGTGGGTCATGACCCCTTTGGGATCGCATATCAGATATCCTGCATATCAAACATTTACATTACGATTCATAGCAGTAGCAAATTTACAGTTAGGAAGTAGCAACAGAAATAATCTTATGGTTGAGGGTCATCACAACATGAGGAACTGTATTAAAGAGTCACAGCATTAGGAAGGTTAAGAACCACTATCTTAGTTCATCTCTTAACTCCCTCCCCCTCACTTCTGCACCCACTGCAGAACAAAGAGACCCTAGAGATTAAAAGCGACCACTAGAGAGACACAGAGCGAAACAGTCACCAGTTCAGTCTCACTCCCACAGAGAGAAGAAAAGTTGGATTGGAGAATAAAGCTAAACAGCTTCATTTTTCAAATAATTCTTATAAAAGTCATTTGAACTCTCTCTGCCGGCATGTTCTCAGCTCTCATCATCGGAGTTCATGGATCAATCACCAGCACCTTCTCAATCGTTTCCAAACATGGCTGTTTACCAGATTGGCCTGAAAAGGTGCTTTTCAACTGTACTGACGAGGCTTCTCCAAGACCCACTGAGTACAGTCCAGCTGTTGATGATTTTAAAAATCTCCCTGGTGGTTCAGAGATGGGGCCCAAGGCTTGAAAATCTAGGATTAATGTCTCTGGAAATAACAGGTTTGTCTCTCAGACATATCTACATGTTTTAAGCATATTATCTCAGTCAGTCCCCTCACTGAGCTATGAGACCAGGAAGCTTAGGCAGAAAGACAGTAAGCAACTTGGCTCAGAGCACAGAGTTTGGCAGGACTGACATGTGAACCCAGACAGTCTGGCTCCAGAGCCTGGCCCTAGAACCAGAGCCACCAACCGCCTCTATCTCATGGAGGGAACGTTGACCTCAGACAACCAAGTTCAGGGCAGTGAACTGGAGAATCACTGACTGTTGTTGCTCGCTCAATCTTGTCATCGCCTGTTCAGCTGTCCCTGTTTTACCAGTATGTGGAGGTGTAAATGCAAGCACTGCATGTGCTTATGCAAAGAGAACAAAAGCCAGGCAGCACATGACTTTGGCTACTGAAGTACTACAAGGGCGACAGACAGTGTAGGCTAAAGGCTCGCTGTCTTGCCTTGCCTCAGTCCCCGGGAACACTAAGATGGTGAGAAGCTGGAGAAGACAGGTGTGATCCTGTTTTCCATGCTAATGGCTTCCCATGCACCTTTCCTTGGATAGATGGGAAAAGCCTCGTTTTATTCAGAGGCCTCCAAGTCCATCCCCGCTGTTGTGCTTTAATACCCGTTCTAAGCACCCATGTCTGTCCGTGCTGTTGATCCACTCTGTTCTTCCCAACAGGCTCCTCATAGTCCTGCTGCAGCAGTCCAGCCTCAGTGAGATCAACCATCAGGACACGGAGGTGAGTCGACTGTCCCCAGCCACATTCTGCATCGGGGACGGAAGAAATCCTTTGCACATTCCTCTCAGCGGCAAACGTCTCTGCTCCTACCTTCAAGCAGAGCTCTAGCATGTTAGGGGTGAGCAGGTTCTACCACAAAGAGGTTTTCTTGCTTTGAATCCTTAGGCGTTAATTCTATGACTGAAATGTTGTTATTTCCTTCTGGGCATTCCCTCTCCTGTCTTCTAGAGTCCCCCAAACATAAATAACAAGCAACGGCTTCAGATGTGTTTTTTTTCTGAGTTGGGAGGATAGACAGAATAGTTTCAGGTCAGCATTGCTAGTCCCTGTTAATCATGACTGTTGCTTTCCTTCACATTGCTAGGGCAGCCTTGCAGAAGGCTTCC
This sequence comes from Mastomys natalensis, assembly GCA_021653895.1. Lineage (NCBI taxonomy): Eukaryota > Metazoa > Chordata > Mammalia > Rodentia > Muridae > Mastomys > Mastomys natalensis. The sequence goes on along the minus strand of JAJTUV010001812.1, from coordinate 83,044 downwards.
AAGTCTTCCAGGTCAGCTGCCCCAGAGCAGCTTAGGGGTTTCTTATAGTTATTCGTTATAGCTACGTCAAGTTGTTTGAGAATGAGTGCCGATTTTCGTTGGCCAATAGATTTCTGTTACAAGCATCTCAAATTCAACTGAAAGACCTGGGCTCTTAGTGGGCTTTCTATACAAAAACATGCTTGCCTAGGTTACTCTTCAGTAAGTAGGATTGGTAATATTGAGAAAAGTCTAGTCTAGAGTAAAGCTATGCATACACAAGATTCACACTGCACTGGCTTTGCTAGACCCAGTTGGTCATAGACATTGAGTTAGGAATCAGCCCCTTACAGCTTCCTCCTGGTTTACATGCCTGGCCCCAGATGTCTTGAGCCTGTCATCAAAGGCCTCCCACTGACCGTCCTGATAACCACACCCAAAAGTCCCTGTTTACAACTTGGGGTTGAGGTTGAACATCTCCCTGATTTGTGGGTCACACACTGTTTACACTCCACATCCATGACCCAAAGGCAAACCTCAGAGGACAGGAGCACACCTTTTAGACTTCTGCTTTAAAAAGATGGCTGCACTGAGCAGTCTGTGCCCACGTGTGAAACAGAGTGCTGTGTCTGCACCCTGGGATGTCTAGCTCTAAGTAAGCTGCCAACCACTTCCCCTACCTCAGCCCCAGCCTCACCCCCAAAGTGGGTCTTATTTAGGCAGCTGGTGATTCAGCCATTCCTACTCTAAAGCCAGACGCCACTTGCAGACCTGCAACGCTGGCTACTTTGAAGCTGAACCAGTAGTGTCCCCAACAATCGTCATTCCCCATGCTCCTCATCCACCCACGGAAGCAGAGTTGAACACAGTTCTTTAAAAGACCTCTGGCTCTTCCTCAGGCCAAGTGATCTCTGTTCAAAACAAACAAACAAAAAAAACCTGAGGGGCATAGTAGTACATGCCTTTAATCCCAGGATAACTCGGGAGTCAGAGGCAGGAGGATCTCTGTGAGTTCAAAACCAGCCTGGTCTATATATCAAACAGCTAGGGCTACATAAAGAGACCCTTTAAAAACAACAACAACTTCTCTTGCTATCACAGCAGCAGTTTGACCAACCAAATTCTAAGCTCAGAAAACAGCAGTCTTAAAGATGCCATGTTCTATCCAATGTCACAGTTTCCCTTAAACCAACGTCTCAGCAGTCTGCATCCAATCGAAAATCTCCTTCTAATTAGCTTTCCTGTTGTTGAAACAGGAGTGTATACAGCCTGTGGGATGTGAGGTGGTTGGCAATTAGGATGTCCACACAAAATTTGTCTTTCAAATTAGCCTCATTTACTCACACCGTTATAATTCTATGCTACAAACATCTCACCAAGCAAAGAGCAGTTGGTTGGCAGGAACTATTGCTGAAGGACTCGACTGGGGTTTTCTAAGGTGAGGGCACTTTCAGGAGCTTTGCCAGCTCAACCCACCTCCGCAGTAAAGTCCTTCATTGTGGTGGCCAGCAGGATAGCACTGGTGGAAGTTTTAGGAGGTCTTGGCCAGTGGCTAGTGCTAACAGTTGGGCAGACATGTGTGAGTTCAGCAACAGTACCAGAAGTTCAAAGGTCACTGGAGCCAGGACCACACACAGAGACCAATCTCAGGTCTTCTGATGATGAGTATCGTCAACACAGAGGCTATAGAAACCCTGTCTTGGGAAGTATGGCAGTAAGAACCTAGAGACCATTTTCAAAGTTCCAATTGGTGTATCATTTCACTGGATGGTGGCTTTGGGTTATCAGGGTTCACAGTTTGGGGCTAGTTCACTCACATAACAATTTGCCATTTTGTGGTGTTGCATGAGTGGTCCATTAACACATTAGAACTTGCTTCTATTTCCTATCAGAGCTTCTTGGTGGCAGGCTTACAGTCACACAAAATGGTTTTTTAAGTTACACATAATGGTTCCACTAATGTTTCCAAATCTGTGCTTTTCATACAGTATGCATCTATATGAACACATGTAAATTTAATATAGGATGAGCTCTTTGTATTTATGAGGAACTAGTCCTGAGCTCTCTCTATGACACCAGAAATCAGAAGTTTAAGTGTCATCTATGAAACAGTGCAGTTTTTGCCAGTAACTTACGCTCATCTTTCCTCTGACCTCAAGTCTCAAGAGTCATGACAATAAATTCCTAAGGCACTGAAAGCAATGTGTAACAGTTGTTAGATGGCACCATTTAATGACAAGAAAGAAGTCTGTGCATGATTAAGACAGTCCTGATCTCCCACAGATATTGCTAATCCTCATTTGGTGAATCCATGGATGTGAAGCCACAGATGGGAAGAGTCACGGAGAAAGGAAAGGGAAAAATCAATTTCTGAAAAAAATTCTAAAACTAGAATGTGATGCTCTTATGTCAAGAAAATGGGTATCATTTTAGAGATTGTCCTATGTGAGTTCATGACATAAAACAACCTTTCTGGGGTCCAGTTTTTATATACTCATATTTTCTTTCAATTTAGTAACTCCAATGCTACATGTAGTATTAGAAAGCCCCTTCCTCACTGATTCCAGCCAACCACCTGGGCCTCTAAGTAATCATTTCACCTACTCCATCTTTCCATGTAGTCATAGACACCAGACTACTACACAGAAGGTATCATGCTCTGTGTGTTGTTCTTTGAGTTTACTTTTTCAGCTCTCCATGTTCATGGGTAGAAATCTGGTCCATACTAGGAAAACACTTTGATCCATTTATCCATTCCTCTGTGAACGGATACTCTGGTTGCCTCCAGTTTTTCTGCCATCATAACACTAATCTAAAAATGCAGTCTTATGCAAGTTTCCTTGAGTCCCTTACAAAAGAATTTCTCTAGAAAAATAATTTCTTGGTAATAGCATGTTCATTTTTTAGTTTAATATATACTACCTACTTGTCTTCCAAAAGACCAATTTATATAGCTTGGCCAATAGGCTAAGTACCCTCTTCCTCAAGCATTGTTGAACTATACTTACTTATTTGCATTCTTCACTTGAGACTGCATCCTCTGTGCATTTGACACTCTTTGTGTATCTTCTTTTGTGATCTGTTTCTTTGCATCCCCTTTCCATTAACCTACAGGGGTGCTTGCCATTTTCTTGTTGTTTTATATATTCTGAATGCTACCCCTTTGTGTTGGCTAGGTTTAAAACATATTTTCAGTTTGCCAAACTATTCACAGTAGCATAGTCACAAACTTATTAAGATGATTGTTTTTACCTGTGTCTCATTTTGCTTTGGGTACCTGTTTGTTTTGTTTTGTTTTGTTTTGTTTTGTTTTTAAGAATGTTTATCTACCCTCAGAAACTTAATTGTGTAGGATTACATTTTCTCTTAGTTTGTCTGTAGTTTCATTTCTCAACTCTTTATTTTATTCCAGTGATCAGCATTCTTTTTCCTGTTTCATTCTTACTATGTTGTTTGATTGCAAGTTGACTTCTTTAGAAGCTATCCACACTGAAGAAGTTCACAGTGGGAAAGGCCGGATGGGTCAGGTGTCCTCTGCATAAGTAATGTAAAAGGCTCTCAGAAAAAAAAATCAATGGAGGCTTGTCTAGTTCAGAGAGGGAACTATCAAGTTGCTGGCTGTCTGAAATCTAGCCTCTCCTGCTCTCATCTAAGCTTTCATAGGAAGAGCACACCATCAGGGGGGGCTGTGAACTGTTGGCATCTGGGTTAGAATTCTTAGTGCATCCGTTCAGAGAAGTACCAGCATGCCTGGTATTTAGAATGCAGTGTTGATCTTATGCATGATTTTATGTTAGTACATTTTTTAGGAGCAGCCTCATAATCCAAATACCAGTTACAACAGTACTCTGAGAAAATAAAATTCAACTTGCAAAAGCAGATGTGAAGTTCTGGACATGATCCATGGCACTGGTCCCATTCTCTGCATTCCTAGTACGTAACTCTAGCCAGTGTGCGCCCAAAAGCAAAATCAGAAGAAATAGTCCCTGACTCTAGACAGCTGGTTTGATGGTTAACAGAAGGCAAATGTTAGAGCATCTAAATACCTCAAAACTTTACACTAAAACTGACAATATTTTAAAGTGGAGTAAAGTCACTCCTGCCCTTAACTCCCTCTATTCCCAATCTCCAACTCCGTAAGTTTCTAAAAACAACGTCTCTATCGTCTTTGTACTCCTTGACTCTATCTCAGTAACTTACACATAGTAGATGTCAAAAGGGTGTGTGTGTGTGTACCTGTGTGTGTACCTGTGTGTCTGTGTGTGTACATGTATGTGTGTGTGTGTACCTGTGTGTGTACGTGTGTGTGTGTGTGTGTGTGTGTGTGTGTGAGTTTTACTGGAGAGATGGCTCTGTGATTAAGAGTATGTACTACTCTTGCAGGAGTCTGAAGCTTAGTTCCCAGCACCCGTGTCAGGGTGACTCACAATCACTTATAAATCCAGCGTCAGGGAACTGAATTTCCCTGGCCTCCTCAGACAGTGACTGGTATGCAGGCCTCTCTCTTGCACACATACACACACACACATACTTTAAAATAATCAAATAAATATTTTTAAAAACCAGTATATAATTTATTTTAATTGATATGATATACATTATATACACACATTACATATAAATACACATTATAAAAAGAAGCAGAAAATTTTAATTCAGGAAAAAGTCATTCAATTCATATTATTTTTACACTAAAGTCTCTTTCCCCTCTGTTTTGTTACCTAACTCAATTACATATTTCACAAATCAGATAATTCTACATGCCATTAGTTATTTCCAGCATCTATTCCCAGAAACTAATATTTTCTATCACTTAGCACCTTTTGAAAACATCTTATAGATTCGAGACCAGGAATTCTTTTTTTTTTTTTAATTGGAAATTTTATTTACATTTCAGATGTCCTCTCCTTACCCCATTTCCCCCCCTCCCTGACCAGGAACTTCTTACTCGAGTTTTGCTGCATGGATGGGTTTCCCCGTCCCTGCCCCCAGCTTCTCCTTCCTGTATAACCTCAGCCGTTTTGGAAACTCAGCCTCCTGGCCTCTTGGTTGGTCTCCTGGCACGCTCCTGCCTCTTACCCACAATCTGTCTTCTCTTTCTCTCTCTCTCCCCTCCCCCATCTCTCCCGGCCCAGCTCATACACAGTAAAGCTTCTCAGTTCATATCTAGGAATAGTCATGTCCTCATTTTTTTTTCATTTAGTTTTTAAGTATCAACGAGGGAGGGCGAGGGAGAGCTTCCGTGCAGTTCTAGACCCTTCAAGGTGTAGAGATGTTCTGCGGCTCTCAGCTCTCTGCGATTGTTCTGTTCTCTGCTTCCCTAGGACAAGCCCAGAGCTTCATGTGGTCACATCAACATCACTACTCTCTGCATGCTTCAGTGTTAAGGCTTCACATGAATCTGATTTCTGGTTCAGAAAAAAAAAAAAAATTAGCAATGGTTGCCAGAGAGGGAGATCTGAGATTCTTTTAGTACCTGTCAGCTAAGCAGATGCTGAAATGGCACATCCTGGGCTCAGGACACAGAGTTACTCATCCGTACCAGAGTGCTGTTTCACAATGGTCTTCCTGTGTACCACTAGCTACAACCGGCACTGAGTCCTCGAGAACCTCAAGATACGCCCTACATCAAAGAAACACATTCTGGACAGCTTATATTCCTAACTTAATGTGAATTATTCTTCTGGTCTTTGAACTGATGTTTGTTTTTCATAAAAATGGAATTCCACTGTCACCAAGGCCATCTGGGGAATTCTGTGCACCATGTCTATGGCTCTTCGGTTTACACCTCCTGAATGTTTCCGTGGTCCATCTAAACCCTCAATGGAGCCGAGAAGACAGATGGAGGGAAAAGCAGATGAGAGTAGCCATCTCACATCCAATAGGTTCCATACTCCCTGTGTCCAGAGATTCTTGAGAAGCCAGAATTCACTACTTCTAGAAAATATATCTTGAATGCCTGCTGTGTGCCTGGTGCCATAGGCCACTTACACATTGACATGTTTCCCATTTCCATTGTGGTGTCTACCACTGCTTAGCACAGACCAGCCTCCAAGCCTGAATGAAGCCTGCCTGTATATAGTCCCCAGAGCCTTCACCAGCGCAGCCTAACCGCCTGCAGGCTCCACAGAAACTGACAAAAGGAGGAAGCAGTTGTCGAAAAATGCTCCTCAAGGATGGCTTGCACAATACCTGTGGCTGCCCAGCTGCCTCAATGACTTACCCAGCTTCCCCATGAGCTTTTGAAAGCTTTGAATGCTATGAGAATGATTTATTTTTATTTTTCATTAGCTCAGCTTTGGGGGAAGAGGGGAAGCAACAGGAAATTTCTCTTGACTGAAAGTTTACAAATGTTTACAATGTAATAATATTCAGGGAAGTTAAGGCAAGTCATAGTTGGTGGCCAAAAAAAGTTATTTCTAGCCAGGAGTAATTGTCCACGCCTTTAATCCCAACACTCAGTTTAAAAGGGGAAATGAGAAGAGGCCAGTTACTATTCTTTCAGAGTGAACTCTGCTGGAGATGAAGGTTTGGCAATGCCTAACTGCTTTTCTAACCAACAAAAGCAGGGTAAAAATTACATTTAAAATATTAACCTTAGCCAGGCAATAGTAGCAAACACCCTTAATCCCAGCACTTGGAAGGCAGAGGCAGGTTGGAGTTCAGCCTGGTCTACAGTGAGTTCTAAAATAGCCAGGGTTACACAGAGAAACTGTCTCAAAAGCAACAACAAAGGAGTCATTTCTAAAGTGTTACTAGCTTTTAGAAGAAACTTAGAGACAAATAGCACAGCTAATACTATAGGAGACAACCTGCACCCTAGTGAGAACCACCATTTCATAAAGTGACAAGACTTGAATCAGCTAAGATCACACACACACACACACACACACACACACACACCCCACTACCACACAATTTCCCGGCACCTGAGTTCCTTTCTAAGCATAGAAATCTACCAATATGATGAAGATCATTTTTCTCCAGAACCACGGACACATAGATTTGAATTCAAGCGTTACCCAGTACTCAGCCAGTGTCTAGGGTAAATTGTTTAACCTGTCTACTTCAGCTTCCTCACTTTAAAAATGATTCTAAAACTCCTATCCTTGGGGTCACTGTAAAAATTCAATGAGATGATACACACAGATTTCTTGTTGCCAAATAGATGCACAAAGGTAACATTTGGGTTGGCCAGATAGCTAAGCAGGAAAAGGTGCTTGCCAGCAGGTCAGGCAGCCTGAGTTCTATCCAGGAAAAAGAACCCAAAGCTACAAGCTGTCCTCTGACTTCCACACGGGTTCCGGCACAAACATACAAAATAAATCAATAAGTGTTTTTAAAACATAGTAACATTCTTATTGTCCTACTCCTTTACCAAAGCATGCAGGAGTTGTCCTTGGATGTTTTATTGTTTTAAAAGAATAATGTTTACAATGTAGCAAGTCCAAGTAGGACACAATTGCTAGCCTTGCATAACCACAGTGTAATAAATATACAACCATGTTTTCAGTGAGTTCCCCTGTGTTTAAGTCACAGTTCTATACAGTCATTGCTATCTATTGCAAATTTCCTTATGTGTGTGTGTGTGTGTGTGTGTACACTCATGCTTTTGTGTATGTATGTTCATATGTAGAGGCTAGAGGTCAGTATTGGATGCCTTTCTCAGTTGCGCTCCTTCTTATTTTTTGAGATAGAGTATCTCTGTGAGCCTGGGGCTCACCAATTCAGCTAGACTGACTGGCCAGCAAGCTCCGGGATCCTCCTCCATCCGTGTCTTCAGTGTTGGTGTTACAAATGCATGCTGCTAGGCCTGGCTTTTTAGCGTGGCTGCTGGGGATCCAAACTCAAGTTCTTCTGCTTTTGAGTCAAGCACTTCACGAACTGAGCCATCTCCTCGGTTAATAGTAGTTCTAAGAATGAGATCTTTTAGAAACACTCACCAAGAGATTCTGAAGTGTGGATTGATAAGTTGGCAACAGCAATCATCAAACAAGTTCATTTTGTATGCAGAATTCATTCTACATCTTCTTATTTGTATCTAAAAATGCAAAGCTGGGGCTGGGAAAGTGGCTCAGCCATCAGAATCCTTCGGCTCAGTCTTCAGGACCTAAGCTTGGGACCACATAAGAAGCCAAGCACAATGTGAACCTAGTGCCACTCAAGCAGAGACAGGTAGGTCCCTGGCACTCACCTGCCAGCAAGCCCAGGCAATTCAGTGAGCTCCAACTTCAATTGTTTCAAAGGTTAGGTAGAGAACAACCCAGGACATCAACTGGACATCAACCTCTGACTTCTACATTCACATACACTCACATTCATACACATTTTCACCCACATGCACACATGAGCACACGCACAAGCATATACCACACAGGCAAAAATACAAATTGATACAAGACAAAGCCAAATTGTTCAAAAATCAAGAAACGTAGTCAAGAACAGGTAGAAGTCATTCGCTCACTTAATAAGTAGTCTTCTCTTAGCACCTGCAGTGGTCCCAACACTGCTCAGAGCTTTCAGGATTAAGACAGGCAGATAAGAGCCCAGTTACTGTGAAGCCAGTGATTGAAACGGATCTCACTAGAGAAGGAGTAATCAATGTGAAATAAAATTTTAAAAAATCCGGTTCCCTCGTGCTTGGAATTTTAATCCCAGTAGCCCAACTGAAAATGAAGAAGATCCATAGAAACTTGTAGAGTGACTCTGCATTCCAAGAGAAAATGCAGCAGTTGTATCAAGTAGGCAAGCCCCAATGTCTTTAGCTCAATATTCCTTTTCATATGGAATCAATTTGTTAAACAGCCCCAAGACCAGCTCTAGAGGCTCAATATTAGAGGGCACTTGAAACTTGAAACCTGCAAATGCACCACGAATTACAGATTTAAAATATGAAACAGGTTGAGGAGATTTAGCATCCTAAGCCCAGCATTCCACAATCCTTAGACCCTGGGCTCAGTTGTGCTCTTACTCGACTCGAGCATTCACGAGGGCTATTTCTTCTTCTAGAGGACAATGGCAGAGATCAGGGTTTGCTAGCTGCTCTGTGACACAAAATATCATATCGATGTTCTGGCATAAGAAAATACATTTTGGTTCTGGTGATGATGATGATGATGATGATGATGATGATGATGATGAGTAGAGTGGATCTGTTCTCTGATGATCTCTCTTCAGTTAGGGTCTAGGGCTTCACAGGGGTGTGGTCCCATCCTCGTCTACAGCCCTGTCCTCCTCCTCACTCAGTGAGATGAGAAGAGAAAACAGGTGTGGAGAAAGGTATGCTTTCTGGACCAGGCTTCAAGGGAGTCTTTGTGCCTTCTGTTCATTTCCCAATGGTTAGAACTCAGTTGCATGGCTGACTAGGTGTAGAGAGCTTAGAACGTGGTCTGATTGTGTGTCCTGGGAGAAGAAAACATATCTTGGGAACATGGGGAGAGATTTCCCATAGCCTTTACACCAGAAGGTGGTTTGGAGGATGAAGTAAGATAATAGCTGTAAGAACTCTTATGAATTTCTGGATCAATAAATACTCTGGAGTGACCAGATCAAGGGTTGTTGCCTGTACCCAGCTCATCCTATGCACAGAGTAGGCCTATTACCCACTCTGTCTTCATGCTGTCTTCAGGAATAACTGTAAAAGAGAAACTCCATAGCTTCCCTGTGCCTCAGCCTTTTCTCGGGACTCCTAAATTCAGTTCACTTTGAAGTGTTTCATGCAGTGAGAGGTGTGATCAGGGAGAGGCCATCTCTCCTGTCATACTCCGAAATACCACTGTTTCTTGAGGCTACCCTTGCCCAGCATAAAATCACTTGCCATCAGGCCATCCCTTAACTATATGACCTTCAGTTCTCAGAGAGGCGGAGCTGCATCAATAGACTTAGCTAGCTCCATTCTCCCAGGAGTTCCTCACAACAGTGTAAATCAGATCATTCCAACATCCACTTGAAATCCACCACTGTGTTTCACTGATGTGAAATAAAATCCAAATGATTTATGCACGACTATTATCCCTACCGGCCTCCCAGGATCAGCCTATCTTGGATTTTATCTCCCTCTCTCTCCTCCTCTCCTCTCCTCTCCTCTCCTCTCCTCTCCTCTCCTCTCCTCTCCTCTCCTCTCCTCTCTCTCTCCTCTCTTCTCTTTTCCTCTTCTCTAGTTTGTTCATTCACTCACTCACTCATTCATTCATTCATTCATTCATTCACAGCACACAGTCTCTGTTCTAGGCACTGGGACCTCAGCAGTCACACAGTGTGCAGGACTTGTTGGGGGGTTATATTCTTTCCATGATTGCTGTCTCAAATGCTGTCCCTGTGAATGTCCTCAGCTATGTGGTTTGCTGCTGGCATCCCTCTTCCTTCAATCTCCTCACAAAAGCCTGTTTTAGAACAGACCTTGCTCCCTTGGTTATGCTCTGTGTGGCCCAGTGACTGCCGATCAGGGAAATCCCCTGACTCCTCCGTGTGCATTCATTGTCCGTCTTCCTTTATTTTAACACAGCCCAACCCCCATGAGGGCAGGCATCCTGATTCTTATACTCACTTTAGTATCCTCAACACCTACTAACTTGGCAGAAAGTTAATTATCAATTAACCCTTGAGCAAACCTTTTAATGAATGAATGAGGTAACAAAGTAACAGCCATGAGTGTGTTTTCTGAAGACTGTATCTTGTTTTCTCTTAGGAGCATGTGTTCATTTCTCTCCCCTTTGATCATTATATTTCAGGGGATGACACCACTCCATTGGGCAGCTTTCCACAACCGACCTCAACACACCCAAATGCTGTTGAAGAAGGGGGCAGACCCCACCCTTGTGGACAAGGACTTTAAAACAGCTCTCCACTGGGCAGTCCAGGTGAGAAAGCAGGCTGTGATCTTGTCTCAGCTGTAAATAATGTAAAACCATGTTAACTAATTTCTGCACAGGTCAACTACGAAAGTGGAAACTATCCTACATGCTCGTCCTGGTATTTATCTGAAATTAATATGATAAACCAATGAGGACTGTCTCTGGTCTTTTACCCTTTTCTTATATCCAGAAAGGTAACAGCAAGTCACATACACAAACAAACACACACACACCACCACCACCACCACCACCACCACGACACACCCATAATGTTCTCCCTTACAGTCGATGCTTACTATTGACTTCCAGAAACCCTCAGAGAATTCCCAGGTAAATTCCTTTGGTCTTTGGACCAGAGCTCACCGACTTTCTTCCATCCCAACCTCCACAGACAACCATTGCATATGACCCTGACTTTTGTACAGAACAGTGGAATACAATGAGTCACACCCCTGCATCACTGTCACAGGAGTTGAGCCACCTCAATCCACATGGCCATAAATAGCAGCCTCGGTTTGTGAACTCTACAATCCAAGGAAAGTCAAACAGACTGAGACAAGAGAGAGAATAGAGACATCTAATAGCTCTGAAGTCTATCCTGTTGAGCGGAGTTAGACCTAGTCACACCCTCAAGGAGAGCTGTTGGGTGCGTCCTTCAGCAACCTTGGCTTCTGATGCCTGTGCATTCACCCCTACTCTTCCCTGCCATTGACCAGTCAGGGTAGCCTCTCAGAACCCTGCCAGCCTCGTGAGTCATCTCTGCTACCCAGATAGAGTTTCACTTGGTGTTTTCATGTTGGCAGGGTAGCACCTGCAAGTTTCAGAACTCACATGTGTGCCTGAGGTAAGGGAAAACAAGCAATTTGGAAACTGCTCTGGTTTTGTGCCTCTAAACTTGGCTTCAGTCACAGGGCATAGACCCAGCCTTGGGCAACATTACAAAGTGAGCAGGGCTTGTTTTTGTCATGCCCACCTGCCCTGTGTGCACCTACATACTTTCATTATCTAATTATGCTCTGCCCCCTCCCTGCCAGCTCTGTTTGGGGCACTTAGAAATTGCCTCTGACTAGTTAAGGGTCACCGCTGTAGCAATGCTCCCAAGAATCTGGTTCAGTACCCAAGCAATTCCCTGTTCGTGTTGGTTCTGAGCTTAGGTGAAGATGGCATCTGAGAATGAAGCTTTTTCTACATATTTATCCTCAATTCATTTGCACTCTGATTCCTGTCTCTGGGCTGTGTGTCCTTTGGAAAATCTCCCCCTGGGTAATTCTGACAGGTATGCATTATGTGCCGCCCCCTTTCTCCATCCCAGCCTGTAAAGGAACTTTAATCCAGCAATATGGCTGCTCTGGCAAGGAAACAGATGCAAAGATATGATCCAGCTGGAATGCAGACATATCATACACCTTTAATCCTTTTGGCTGAAATACACACCTTTAATCCCAAACAATGATGTCTTAATTGAAGGCAGACAAAGTGACAAATCAGAAAAACGATTTGACAGAATGAGTCAGAGATAGGATACGCCCAACTCTCGTGAGGACAGGAGAGAGAGGCTACTTAAAGAGCAGTCGGGGAGAGTTCAGTCAGCTCAGTTGAGTTCTTTGTGGAGCATTTCAGTTTGTGGAGTTCACAGGCAGTCTTTCCCAGCAGAGTCATTCAGTCAAAATTCCAGAGAAGCCAATTTGAATCAGTCATCTTGGAGAGGAGTTTGAGTCAGAGCAGCTGAGTTCAGAAGGAGCTGGAAAGAGTGGTTTATTCAGCAGTAAGTCTCAGAGGCTGAAACATTCTAGGTCTAGGTGAGCAGACGGAGGCTGGAACTGAAGCCTTCAGGGTCCAGGCTTGCAGAACATTAGATTGTACAACTGGAAGTTTCCAGGCCTAGGCCTAGGGATAGTTAGATAGAAATGCTCATGGCTCAGCCATGTATCCATAAAGCTTGGATATAGCTTTCATCTCTCCAATTCATCTGAGGAAATAAAAGTGACATATACATTTACACCAAACACAGGTGAGCACCTAAATTAGCCCTCAAGAGAGAGCCACCCATACCTGTGCAAGCCCACTTTGTTATAATCTCTAACTCTTACAGAGACTGGACTGTTGTATTTGAGGATTCTACTCTCTAGATCTCAACCTGTGGCTTGTGAGAATGACCCTTTCACGGGGTTGCCTAAGACTAATGGAAAACACAGATGTTGACATTAAGGTTTATAACAGCAGCAAGACCTGTTCATATCAGCTAGGAAGCAGCAATGAAAATAATTTTGTGGTTGGGGTTCATGACAGCATGAGGAAGTGTATTAAAGGGCTGACAGCCTCTGCTGCCGGTGATCATGCTGTAAATGGCAGCACTCCCATTCTGCCGTACTTACCGGACGCATCTAAAGAGCTTGTAAGTGATACAGATGCTTAGGCCCGACTCTTCGTTTTTCCTTCGGCTGTTCTAAGGTGGAGCCCAGACATGAATATTTTTAAATCTCCTTCCTTCTCCCACAAAACTTAAATGTGCTGCTAGGATTAAGAATTGCTGTCATAGAACTCAGGTTAATGGATATCAATTGTCTTACCTACTTTAATCCTCAGCGAATGCATTTTGGCCACACAGGAAGTGCCTCAGTACTTGCCCCATTGATCAATAATTTTTTTTTTTTTTTTACTGGACCATCTATAAAGATCTGTCAGTGGAAGTAAAATGAATAACCAAAAGGTTTCTTTTATTCTATGTGCAGGCGGTATGTGCTTGCACACATTTTTCTGAGGAAAGAGTCTGCAGCTTTCTTCAATTCCTCCCTGACAGTTGGTAACTATGTCAACATGTCCTGGCTCTGGAGGTGCTCCTTCTCCCTTCCACGTGGTTAGCATTGATAGCAAATTCCCAGGGTGTGTATTCTGCCCTTTCTACTGCAAAGATGAGGGAGTAACGGTGGAAATCCTTGCTACACTGGTACTCTGTAGCCGTGTTCCTTGGTGCACAGGCCCAGCACTGCACTCTTTTGAAAGAGTTTCCACATGAACGAGTCTGCTTCCCATTGTCCTTTATTCCTTTGCTCAGCATCCTGCTTTTCTCTTGGGCTGTACAGTGAGATTGTATTTGAAACTACAATGGTTGGAAATGATTAAGCCTTGGTATTTGACCCAAATAACCAAAGTAGTAAAGAGATGAAGCATCTGGCCCACAAACTAACTTCATTTGCTACAATGGCCATTACCTCTTTCCTATTCTCTTGTCTAGAGGATACCACGGTGTGGTTATAGCTGGGCTAACAGAAGCATGCTACTTGCTGTCTTCATTAGGGTTTTATTGTCATGAAGAGACAGCACAACCACAGCAACTCTTATAAAGGAAAACATTTAATTGAGGCTGGCTTACACTTTCAGAGGTTCAGTCCATCATCATCATGGCAGGAAGCATGGCAGCATCCAGGCAGACATGATGCTGGGGCAGTACTGAGAGTCCTACATCTTGATCCTCAGGCAGCAAGGAGAGACTGAATAGAGCTTCTGAGACCTCAAAGCCCATCCCCACAGTGACACACTTCCTGTAGCAAGGCCACACCTCCTAATAGTGCCACTCCCTATGGGTCAAGCATTCAAACACATGAGTATATGGGGGACATTCCTATTCAAACCAACATACTTGCTGTCTATGATAATCTTACAAAGTGTTATTCTAGACCTGCAGGGTCATGCTCCCTGTGGTGACACTAGCTCGTTGGGTATCTCTGCCTTGTCTTCCTTCTCCATCCAAGCACAAAGGGTAGTGAAATAGACTAAAACCTATGAAAACATGTGTCCAAATAACTTCTTCCTCCAAGTTACTTTTCTGAAGTATTTGTCACAAGGACAAAATTTGACTCACACTATGTATATGAATGAGTCTATTTCCAGGGTATCTGCTCTTTTCTCAAGGCCTATTTTTCTGTTCCTTTGCCAATACCATACTGTCTCGACAACTGTGGATAATAGTAAGTCTTTAAGTGGGATAATGGTCCTTCAACCTAACTTTTATTTCTCAATATCAGGTTATCTTTTCTTGATATAATCTTCTTCGTGTAATTTTCAGGTCAGTTGATCAATGTTTATTGGAAATATATTGAGTCTGAAGATCAAGTTGAGAGAAAGGCATTTTGACAACAGTTTTTTTTCCAAACATGATTATGGAATAACTTTCTTTATTTAAAGAATTTCCTGCTAAGGGTGCTAACCTACATGGCATTTTTAAAAAATGTATATGGGTATTTTGCTTTCATGTATGTCTATGCGTTGTGTTCATGCCTATTGTCTGTGGAGTTCAGAAGAAGGAATGGATTCCCTGAAACTAGAGTTAGTTATAGACAGTTTTGAGCCACCATAAGGATGCTGGGAATTAAACCCAAGTCTTCTGGAAAAGCAACCAGTGTTCATAACTGCTAAGCTATGTCTATAAGCTGACATTGTGTTTTTATCTTAGTCTGGTTTATTTTCCTATAACAGAAACACTGAGACTTGGTCATTTCGAAGGAAAAGATGCTTCTTTAGCTCATAGCCTGGAAGTTCAAGAGCAGGATGCCAGCATATGATCCACATTTGGCAAGAGCCTCATACTGCCTCTTGAAGTAAAGACAAACAGGAAGGAAACACCGGGCATGCGAGCGCATCAAAGCGAGAGGAGACAGGAACACTGGTCTGCTTTATAACAACCCACTCTCAGAGTAACCAGGGTACACTTCTCAGAACTACAGTAACTACCTCCTATGAATGAACACCCTCCTCCTCACCACCCCGTCTAAGCCTATTAAATGGTCCACTGCTCAATACTATTACATTGGGGGTAGAGGAATGGGGAGATCGCTCAGCTGGCCTGAGAACCTGAGTTGGAATCCTGAACACCCACATAGAATGGCAGGCATAAAGGTGTGCCCCTGTAATCCTAGTCTTGTGAGGCAGAGACGTGAGGATCCCTGGAGCTCACTGCTCTGCGTTCAGTGAGAGGTAGAGAGTGAAAGGGAAAGGCAGTCAACATCAACCTCTGGTCTTCACGTAGACAGGCATACAGTACTCATTCTCTCTCTCTCTCTCTCTCTCCTCTCTCTCTCTCTCTCTCTCTCTCTCTTTCTCTCTCCTCTCTTCTCTCTGGCTCTGATTCTAGCTCTTTCACACTCTCTCCCTTTCTCTTTTCTTGCCTTCTCCTCTCTTCTCCCTCCCTCCCCTAAACACACACACATATACACAAACACTCACAGATGACATTATATTGGAAGTTGAATTTGAGAATAAGTTTTATAAAAGACAAACCACGTACAAAACAGTAGTTTCTAACTTCTATTTGTTCACTGTCAATATATAGAAAAATAATTTTGTTTTTTGTATAAAATATGTCTTACATCCTGAACACTTGTTAGAATTGTTACTTAGTTTTTGGGCTTTGGGTTGCATCTGTCTTTTCAAATGTGCTACCTAAACAATCGCATACCAGCACACGTCAGTTACAGCTCTTTCTTCCTTCCCAAGTGTCCTGCTTTCTCTCCTTTCTCCTGTCCTACTACAGTAGTTAGGACTCTGCCTCCCTAAAGAGCTAACAGAACAGTTCAGATTCTAATGGTTCAGAGGTACTGGGCTCTCTTCTCTCACTGGTTAGCCTGGAGCCAGTTCTCAAACACTTACTCTGCAGACTTGCTATCTCAGATCCAATCTAATTTGTCTGGCTACAGCTTTAGCACATCATAAGCACACAGTCCTTTAAGGAGACGTGACTAAGGAGACGTTAGCACAGGCACTAAAACGTTGGCCTCCATTTGTACACTCACTAGCACATGATGAGTGGTGTTTATATCCCTTCATTCAAGGCAGGAAGAGCATCAGAATTTCCTGTAAAAGAAAGGCACAATACAACTTACTCTGCATCTAATTATTATCCTTGTTGCTGTGACAAAGGCAACTGAAGGATGAAAGGGTTACTTTGGGCTTTAAGTTTGAGGGGATGCAGTGCATCATGGGAGGAAGCATGGCGACGGGAGCTGGAGGAAGCTGATCACACTGCATCCACAGTCAGGAAGCAGTTGAACTTCCAGGCTCAGCTCCCTCTCTCCTTATACAGTCTGGGACTCTAGCACTGCCCACATCCAGGGTAAGACTACCATCTGTTTACACATCTGAGACAGCACCTTCACAGACACACCCAGAGATGGGATTCCACGACAGTTTGATGGTTCTAATATAGTCAGGTTGATAATGAAGATTAACCATTACAGGTCTCTAGACATATGCTGATAACTGAGTGGTCTTACAGCCTCCTACAGAACCTCCTTCAAAGGACACTGTCTTAGTTACTCTTCTATTACTGTGATGAAACACCATGGTCAAAGAAACTCTTATAAAAGAAAATATTTAATTGGGGGGGGGGCTTGCCATTTCACAGGGTTATTCCATGGTCACCATGGAGGGGAGCATGACAGCAGGCAAGCAGGCTTGGGGTTGGAGCAGTAGCTAAGAGCTTTCATCCTGATTCACAGGCAGCAGGCAGAGAGAGAGAGAGAGAGAGAGAGAGAGACAGAGACAGAGACAGAGACAGAGAGAGACAGAGACAGACCAACAGACAAACAGAGACAAAAAAAGAGAGAGATGGATAAAGACAGAGACTGATACACTAGACCAGGCTTGGGGTTTTAAAACCTTAAAACTCTTCTCCAGTGACACACCTCCTCCAACAAGGCCACACCTTCTTATCCTTCCAAAACATTTCCACCAACTAGGGACCAAGCATTCAAATATATGAGCCTATAGGGGCCATTCTCCTTCCAACCATGACAGACATCTAAAATAAAATGCATCCTCAGTCAGGATACTATAATTTTGCTTTTGTTTTCTCACATATAAGCAACATTATTATCTATTACTCCAGCTTTCTCCTTGGCAAGTCTTCGTCTGAGTCAGGCTCTTCTCCCGTGCTCTCTCCTCACATGGGGTAAATAGAAAACAACTAGATCACAACAGTTCTCAGAGGATGTGAAGGTAACTCATGGGTCATTACCCATCAGCAAAAGCAAAGCAAATAAACACAACAAAATAATCCACAACCCCAGTGTAGCCTCCCAATGCAGAATCCAAGAGCTCAAGAACAGGCTCTACGTGCTATTGTTACTGCCTGGCTTAATCAGCTCCCCACTGAATGTACACTCATTCTCTGTTCCTCCCATGGCCCCATCTGGGCATTCTTATTCTCTCTTAGTGCGTCTTGGTCTCTGTGACCTCCCTCATCCCCTGTCTGAGCCTCCCTTAAGCTGATACCATCCAGAGTGCTAGTGGGGAATGCTGTGTGTCAACAAGAGATGATCATCCCTGGGCTTGGTTTATATATTAATGCCTCTGGGGCTCCCTAAATTTCAGGAGGGTCACCATGGCAACATCCCTAGGAGAGACTTGGAGAATGCCTACTGATTAACTTAGTCCTCAGTTGTCAAGTCTCATCAGGACTGCTTATGTGACAGGTCTGATCAGCAGTTTTCACTTGGGCATCTTCAGAGTGAATCTACAGGATCCTTTCCTCAAAGATCAAAGCATACAAACTCTACAGAATCAATCCTGGCTCAGCTAATCCTTAGCTGTGATCCAGAGCAGATTCCTTAGTCCCTTTTGCCTCTGTTCTCTGACCTCTCCAATGTGGCAATAATAATAGTAGCTACCTCCTGGTATTAGTGTCCGGAGTGGTCTAGAAAAGGACTAAGCAGTACACATTCTTTCCGTGCACACCATTATTTCTGAGGAAAACTCATAAAGCAAAGTGAAATACAAATAATAATGTTATATATAAAATCCAGGAGCAGGCAAAGGAATTATTTGGAAAAGCCCCCAACAAAAGGCAGAGAAAGAAGCGCAGAGTTAGGTGAGATGTCTGGTCTGACCTTACTCAGAGGAGTGGTCTACAGTATTCCAGCCTCCAAGACATGTGGGACAAGTTGGTCAGACTTTACAAGAGGCAGACACAGGTGCTCTAGACAAGTGACTGCTCAAAGGGTCGGGCCAGGAGAAGGAGCAGAGGTGAGGAGCCTCCTTTTGTTTTTTCCTCTGTCCTTAATGCTCCCTCCAATACAAAGAGGGGAAGTTGTACAAGGGTGTTTGCCCTTTGAATCACCTTGGCAACCTGAATTCCTTTCTCTTCCAGGAAACTGTAAACAAAACAAATTCACCCTGCTGGCACTTTTGCCTGTTTTCCTTTTCTAGGAGCTGGTACTTTCCAAGAAAAAAGCCTCTTGATGTTTTCAACTGTGTCCCAGATCCCTCAAAATGCACATCATGTGAAAGGCTCTAGAAAAATGATAAAAGCCCCTGTGTGATCAAGGGGGCAGGCACACACCAACCTATAGCCAAGTCCTGTGGAAGGAAAGTAGATGGAGAGAGGGAAAGGAAGTAGGAAGAGGGCATTTGAGAGGAAGAGACCCGTGCACTTTGTAGGCAGGGTCTACTTCCCAGCTGTGTGACCAAGGTCCAGGAGGGTACTAGAGATATGATGTTCTGTGGTCATCACCTTGAAATTTGCAAGTCAGGTTAGGCAATGAAGCCTGCACACACACAATTCCAACCCCCAAATGCATGGGTCAGGAGCCCACTCCTTCCCAGCCTGTGCCAGTGCCCTCTGAACAGATTCTCGGCATCGAGAGAGATCTGGAAGTGTGGTAGGAGTCTCCTATGTAAGGTATATCTAAAACTCACCATAGCAAGCTGAGGAACAAGACTTTTTTCTGCATCTCTGTAACATTGCTTATTGTTGTGTTACTACTGAATTTAAGTGTACAAATGTCTTCACACCACTGTGTCCCCTGAAATGAGGAAGTCAAGTGAGCAGATCTAACAAGCAATTTGTTGTCTAGGTGACCCACCTGTCAGGCTAGCTCTGACATCAGCTGATGTTTGCGGTCAAGTCCGTCATCAGTTCACTAGGCGTGGAAGACATTAGGTCCAGCTAGAGACAAAACTCCAGACAGAAAATTGAGATAAATGGAAATTTGTTGAAGAGATTAAACACAAATCATAGGAGGCCCCATTGCTTGTGATTAGATTTCTGTACTGGCCCCAAGAGAGTAGATGAAAAATCAAAATGGAATCACATTTACACTCCATCTCACTAAAGCCAAGCTAAGTTGTTACCTGAACTTCTGAGAAGCCATGGGAGAGGGGGTGGGGGTGGGTGGTGGGGGTGGGGGTGGGGGGGAAGGATCATAGTCAAATTCTCCACAGATCACATGATCATGAAGCTTATTCCTTTGACATTTTTCATCCTCCGAAGCCTGTATCCACGATTACAAAACTGTAAACTTTCTTAAAACATTGTGAGATAATTTTTTGGCAACGTTTAGGGGGATAATTTCTGTAGTTCTAAAGTGTGAACTTTAGACACAGTCAGTATGTTGGATAGTCAAGGGGTTGGTCATGCCTAAAGTACTTGACAAGCTGGTATATTACTAAGCAGATGGGTCTCTTAGTCCTCATCCTCTGAGGAGAGAAATTTTGAATTGACCAATCTGTTTTTAATTCTTTCCTTCTGTTTTTTTCCTTTCAGCTATCATCTCTCTTTTTAAATCTCTCTCTCTCTCTCTGTCTCTCTGTCTCTCTCTCTCTCTCTCTCTCTCTCTCTCTTTCTCTCTCTCTCTCTCCTCCCTCCTCCTCCTCCTCCCTCCTTATCTCCCTCCTCCTCCTCCTCCTCTTTCTTTCTCGCCGTATAGACGGAAACATGCACAGGGTTGTTCATGGTGGGTTTTCTCTGGCTTCTTTTGCAGAGTGGAAATAGAATTCTGTGCTCCATCATTCTGAGCCATCGACAGGGCCCATCCATTATCAACTACGATGACGAGAGTGGAAAGACATGTGTCCATATCGCAGCAGCTTCGGGTTTTGGCGACATTATCAACGATCTGGCAAAGGTCCCTGAGTGTAACCTGCAGGCTCTGGATGTGGATGACAGGTATCCATGGCAACTCAGAAAGTGCTGGGAACTACCAGTCATCTTCTCCTAATGTTAATCTTAAAATAAAAACGTCGAAGGCGCTGTCCTTTCCGACTATATCCTTCTTGCTGGTAATACATGTGCCTGTGGCAACAAGCTTTGCTCTATTTTAGTAAGAGGAGGAAAAATCATTGTTATGGAGAGAGATGACTACAGCTCTGTCAGATTTTCCACTTTTCACTGAATATAAGCAGTGTTCTCAGAAGACTTTCTGTTGAGCTATCAACCTTGGTTCTTAATGAAGTTCGTATTTTCTTCTCTCCTGAGTTATATTGTAATGGCCACGATTTCTTTTCCAGAGTATAAAGAGGTATTTTAATTCAAAACTGGACCTTACTAATGAGGATTTTCTTTTCAGTCATTGATGACAGCTGGAAAAGGAATCTGGGTCTGAAAAGGTAAAATGGTTTGTCACAGGGCATGTTTGTAACCCAGTGAAGGATTGCATTAGCATCTTGTAAATATAGTTCTCATCACTTATAATGACTTGCTTACTAACTTTTGTCTAGTTTAGGCACTGAGCCCATAGAAATGTAAGAAAAAAATACAACAATAAGCAAAACTATTGAAAATACGTGTAAGAATTACAAACTATCTGAGGATGTATTTAGCATTTTCTATTAAAGTGTGAAGTAAGCATATCATAATCTTTGACGTCCCACAAGAGCACCTCCCCCTGATATCTTGAGTTGGGTGTGTGTGTGTGTGTGTGTGTGTGTTGGGGAGGAGTGACTCATATTCCATGTAGGTCTCAGAAGCTGGAATTGGTTAACCTGATGCTTTTGATTAAAGCTAAAGTCTACTTTTTCCTAAGAGCAGGTGTTGATCCTGAGAAGGTAAGAAAGAGGAGTGTCAGTAAGACGAGGCGAGGTGAGATGTAGGAGATCCATAAAGAGAAAAGAATGCGTTTGCGTTTCAACATCAGGAGATGAAAGGAAGTTTGTTTACTTCAAAAGTTGTCAGAACTAGCACAGAAAAGTCTTCTCCATGAAACCATGAGTTTCTGTTAACAGTAGAACTGTTCAAAAATCATCACAGGCTGAAGGCATCTCTTGATCTCGCTCCTTCTTTTCTAGCGAAAGATTCAAAAAAAAAAAAAAAAAAATTTATGCGAAGAAGAGAAAAATAAATTTACAATGGGTAGGGGGAGGAGTAAGAGTGAGAGAAAACTTGGAGCACTCATCTGCCTATATATTAAAGCACATCAGAAAGTAGGCAATGGTGGTACACCTTGAAACCATAGCCCTTGGGAGGCTGAAGTAGGAGGTTCCCAAGCTGGGGGCCAGCATGGGCTGTAGCATGAGACTGTGTCTCAAAAACACCCCATATTAAAAAAAAAAAATTGGCCAGCAGGATGGCTCAGAAGATAAAGGTGCTTGTCACCAGGTCAGATAAACTTAGCTCTATCCTATATAATAGAAGGAAGGAACAGAGTCCAACAAAGTTATTCTCTGATCTCCATCCAAGTGTCCTGGTACACACGAACATACTCATACACAATAAATAGATGTAGGGGAAAAGCAAGTCACATAATATATGGTATTTTAAGTATGATAGTACTTCCTGAAGATTAATGCCTTCTCACAAATACCGACAGAAGCAGCTCACATGTTTTAAATGTCCCAAATGTCATCAGTCTGTGAAGTCATTACTCACTTCAATAAACAACTCGTTTCTCTTCAGGGAGGACAGCCTTTTATCAGAGTCTCCTCCCTGTATATTTCTGGGAATTCTCCACGGATGTTTACAGGCCTCACAAATCAACCCTTAGCTACTGAGAGCTGGAGCAACCCTACGCCCTTCTACCCATCATGCCTCCCTCCCGGAGCCCACTGCATCGCCCAAGATGGTCTCTGCTCAGTTGCCTTAAATCACGGGTCCTGACTTTTTACCCTTCATAGCAATGGCTGGGGCCAGCCTGCTGTGCCTGCAGAGGAGCCTGCAGCCTCAAGATAGGAAAGGAACTGTACTCAGACAGTTCAGAACCGGTGTCACAGATCTGCCACAGAGGCTCTCAGTATGTGAACCAAAGGTTGCCAGTCTGTTCCTCTTGTTTCCCCACACACCTTCAGTGATGGCCAGAGGAATTAAAACAGTATCTTAGCAAATGTAAGGCAGGATTTATTTCACAAACCTTCAAAATGAATTGTTGTATGTTGGTAAGCCTGACTAGATCAGTGTTCAACCCTCTATGAACTGAATTTATTAACAATTTTTCCTCTAAATAGAGAGAATAATCTATGTAGTCTCATCTTGTAAAATATTGTCTGAAGTAGAATGGAACAAATTCGACCTGCCATATTCAGATGTAGAGTGAATATCACTGTATTGATGAGATATTGCCCTCTAAGACAGCAGTTCTCATCCTGTGGGTCACAACCCCTTTGAGGTTACATATTAGATATCCTATATATCAGATATTTACATTACAATCCATAACAGTAGCAAAAACTGTTATGAAGTAGTAATAAAAATAATTTTATGGTTGGTGGTCACCTAAACATGAAGAACTGTTTTAAAGGTTTGCAGCATTAGGTAGGTTGAAAAGCACTACTCCAAGATGTCACAAAGGGCAGAGGGATATTTAACAGACAGAGAACACAATTGGATATATGTGGAACCAGGGGCAACACTGTGTACCAAGATACTCAAGTCAAAGGCCCTTCTCTGTCCACTTCCAGATGCTCCACTCCTGAGGGCTGCTTGGCCCTCTCCATCATGCCCAGGACCCTGGCCCTAGAACAAGGAGAGCCTGCCATGGTCATATCTTTCCTTGCTGTCCCAGGACTGCCTCCTTTTTGATTTAGAGATAGGAAGCTTGGTCATCTCTGAAAGGGAGACCTCATTCATAGTAATGACATCTCTTTGCTGTCCAAATTCCATTTCCCTCCACCCAACAACAAAATCCAAAGCCTGACAGTGTGACATTATATCATCCAAAATATGGCCTATCCAATCTTGACTAAAACTATAGTAGATTCAAGTATCTAGTCCCTTTCCACAGTGTTTTCCAAAAGCCTAATGGCCAAGGCTACTCATCGCCTCTGATCTGATAGAAATTTCCAAGCAACTGCAAGTCTACAACAAGTCCAAAGACACATGAGCACAGAACAGCCTATAGCTACAGCTAAGGATAAGCATACAATTAATATACTCTGAAGAGATATAACACTCTTGCTGGACCCTAACCCCACTGAGCGGTTAACTCTATATGTTAGCTTAGCCACAGAGCCCCAAAACTTCTGCTTTAAATGGAAGGTTCTGATGCAAACTGGAAGGCTTAAAGACACCCTGGAACAGGGTATCAAATGAACTGCCAAATTCTCACAACTCATAGAGCTTTGAAAAGTCACAGTACACTGTTACCCAGAGTTGTTTTTTCCTTAAGATAATAAAGAGGTTAGTATCATCAAAGCATCCTTTCAAAACCTGTTTGGCTGAGACCCTACAGAGCTTAGGTGTTGCACTATGTGCTGTAGGTACAAACAACACAGTAAGTGAAAACGCTCTCATTTTCTCCTTCCATGCAGTGTAAAGTGCACCAAGGAAAAGAGTGGAATAGTCACCATATAAAGATGACTGCTTTGTTACAACCAAGATTCTTAGAAATAATAACAATTATATTATCTATAATTTAACCATTTTTTTCCAGTATGGAATTTAACCTGGGCCCTCAGTATACTAGGCAGTCACTGAGCTATCAAACCAGCCCTATAATTTCTCATGTTGATCATCTAAGTAGACGAGTGGAAATTTTAACATCCATCTCTTTGGGTCGATCATAGAATTTTCACAAAAGTGAAATATATTTACCAAAATATATGACTAGAGGTGAGAGATGACCCTCTTGATACATGTCTTTGTCCTTTCAGATCTAATGAGACTTCTGGGCTGGTCATGGAGGTGGGTGATCGTGGGCTGCAGGGGGTTCCATTGACTAGACACTCTGACAGGCCCCCTCCCTCCCACTAGCTCCACTGAAGAAGCTGAGCTCTGGGACCTATTGTTTAGCCCAGTAGGCCTTTATGCTCTAATCAACCTCAATGTTTAATGGTACTGGAGTTCAAATCCAGTGCCTGGCACATGGTATCAATGCTCTACTACAGAACTATATTCTCAGCGCTTTATCACCCTTATGTCATATCTGAGGGAGAACTCTCTGTCTAGGATTGGGGAGCCCAACTCCCTTATATGTACAGTTAAATAACTTGCCTTTGCTTCAGATCTGCGGCAGTTTTGAGCCTGGCTTTTGGAAAGCAGGAAAACATTTGTCATGTTTACCCTGCCACACTTCTCCCCAACGATTAAGGACAAAACCAACCAAGCCTTTAAATAGAGGACAGAGGAAAAGTAGAAAATAAACAGTCACATTAACCAGGCAGTGGTGGTGCATGCGTTTAATCCCAGCACTCGGGGAGGAAGACGCAGGCTAATCTTTGAGTTCAAGACTAGCCTGGTCCACAAAATGAGCTCCAGGATGGTCAGCGCTACACACAGAGAAACTCTGTCTACAACAAAAGCCAGAGAGAGAGAAGGACATACAATTACACTAATAAATGGCATTGAGAAAAACGGACCACGTAGTAGAAAAGCATATACCACACATACCCAGAGACAGGAATTTACTATATAACTTTGGCTGGCTTCAAACTTCCAATCATAATGCCTTGTCTTCCTGGATGCTGAAATTACAAAGGTGAGCACATTGCCAAAACACATTTATTATTTTTAATCTAAATAAATCTAGAAAAAAATTACAGATTTCTTTTCAATCTATATCCACACACACCACACACACAAAAATCCCGTTATTTTGTTTTAACTTGCATAGATTATCTATAAACACAAACAAAAGCCAGAACCACCCCATTAACCCCAATGCTGCCTTGTTATAGCGGCATATGCTCCCATCCTAAGCCTGGCAACCATAAGTTCTCTCTATAGTTTGTTCTTTTTGGAATGTCATATGTATGACTGTAGATTGACTGCCGTTAGCCACCATGCTGTGATGGGAAGTATTTCAGATTTCTGAATTGTTGAGATTTGGGAAGACTTTCATAAATATGATGACACATCTTAAAATGAAACCAAGCTGTAAACACAAAATGTGTTTAAGCACATAGCCTGAAGGTAACTCTATACAGCATCCAAAGTGCACTTGAACTTCAGCTCTGACTTGTCATACAGGGTAGATACAGAATTTTTCCCTTGTGACATCCAACATGTCCATGCTCAGAGCATTTCAGATTTCAGGTCTTTAAAAGAGGGAAGGTCTCTTTTGAGACTTAGCAGAAGCACTGGGGGCTCATCTCTGACTGTCGAATACTGGCAGCCTGTTGGGTCTGTCCTTGGGTCATATTCCACAGTATAGAGGAGCCACAATTTGTTTATCCACTGGCCCATGGATGGAGGGTGGCTTGCTTCCAGTTTAGGGAAGTTATGGTGCAGTTGCTATAAACATTTGAGAGCTAAATTTTTATTTCTCTACTAGGTATCTAGAAGTGGGGATTTGGATCACATATTCAAGATGTATTAAGCCTGTAAAACTTCTGCTAAGATTGTAGGCAAGTTCCAGGTTTTCTGCATTTTTACCACCATCAATTATTATCAAGCCTTGTTGGGGTTTTGCCTTATTTTAAACATTTAAACCCAGGCAGTTGGTATCTTTTCGCCATTTAAATTTGCATTTCCCTAAGGATAATTTTGTTGTTGTTGAGGCAAGGTCTCTATAGGGCAGGCAGATTGGCCTGGAACTCACTATGTAGCCCAGGCTGGCCTCAAACTCACAGAAATCCTCCTTCTTCCCCTCCTTGATGCTGGGACTCCAGGTGTGTGCCACCACGCTGCCTTGACAAAGTGTTTCTGAGCCTTTAACCTTTCTTCTTGAGTGTCTCACCACCCACACATCTTTTCTGGTGAAATGTCTATTCTAATCTTCTGCCATTCTTCAAGTGAGTTTGTTTTCTTGTTGTTCAGCTCTGAAAGTTGGCACACATTCTAATTATGAGCCTTTTGTTCCACATGTGATTTGTAAATATTTCCTCCTGTTGTCTGAATCCTCTTTAGTTTATTAAGAAAACACTGGTTTTACAATTTTAAAAAAAATTATTAAGTGTTGGTGATTATCTGTCTTCTGGTAAAGAAAGTACTTCCTATATATGAAAGAGATAAAATGAAATGTAATTAAATGTGAATGGTTTCCATTTTTATAGAAAAATCACTAAAAACAAGATTGAATAACAAAACTTTTGCAGTTTGTATAGATGACCTATAAATGATCATTATCTTTAATATGCAAATAGCCCACTTAAATTACTAAGAAAAACATTAATACTCTAATAGAAAAAATAGAAACTGTCTATAGTGGCAACACCTATAATCCCATCATTAGGGAGGCTGAGGCAGGAGGATTGTATATTCAAGGCTAGTCTAGCCTCAGTGTGAATCTACCTTAAAAAAAAAAAATCAAAAGTAAACAAAAGGCTTTAAGAGTGACTTTAATGGGGAAATTCAAATGGCAAATTCAGCCTTTCTAGTAAAGAAACACATAGGAAAACAACATTCAAGTATCATTTTGCCAACCAAATTAATAAAGATTTTAAAGATGGTAACATACTTCGACTCAAGTATAAGAGGGTATATTGAGTCAGCATTCCTAGAAGGCATTTGGCACTGTGTATAAAGAGCCTTAAAACCACTCATACTTCCTCTTCTAGGACATTCTCAGGAAGAGCAGAGCGACTGCATGGAGGTAGAGGGAAGCCTCTTGCACACACCCTCTCATCCCTATCCTGGGTCCATACACTCTCTTTCATACTATGGATAGCAAGGGGATTGTCCTCCTTCCAGCTGACCTGGCTGGAAGCCAGCCATGGCTAAGCAGCCTGGAAGGCTCTGACTCAGCCCCTTGTGTTTCTTCTCGGTCATTCCCCCAGGACGCCCCTGCACTGGGCTGCAGCTGCTGGAAAGGCAGAATGTGTCCAGTCACTGCTAGACTTGGGCATGGACAGCAACCTGAGAGATATTAACGAGAGCACGCCCCTGGCCTACGCCTTGTATTGTGGTCACACGCCTGTGTCCGGCTCCTTTCCCGAGAAGGCCGGTGAGTGTATCTAGTGTCTTCCTTTCAAAGATTTACAACATTAAAGTTTTTATAAACCACTAACATGTAAACCCAGCAAAAATAATAATGTGTGGTTGTGTGAGCACACGAGTGTGTAGTGTGTGTGTGTGTGTGTGTGTGTGTGAGAGAGAGAGAGAGAGAGAGAGAGAGAGAGAGAGAGAGAGAGAGGTGAAGGTCAGAGAATAGCTTTCAGCATGTGAGTGGTAAAACTGAAACTCATGTCATCAGGCTTGGTGACATTTTTTATCCACTGAGCCTTCTAGCTGGCTGCAGTAATTTAATAGTATAAGAATTACATAAGTAGCATTATTAATTATCCAATTAATTATGTACGCTTGCCATCATCTATGACAGAGTGAAATGGTCTCCATGGTGTTTTGGAATGTGATGATAGTAACAACCAGTTTGCATCCATCAGCTATGGCTTGAAGAACTTACTTCCCCTTCCTCTCCCGTTCTCCCTACTTTTGCCTTAAATCACTTTTTTCCAAGATTATTTTACACTCTCAAAACTTTCTGAAGATGCCAAAGATCTTTTAGAGTCTGAGTTATACCTGTCCCCATTATGGTGTCAAAATATTTAACTGAGGAAATTTTGATAGAAAGTATTTGTTTTGTTATTTGTTTAAGTAATGATATTTGTGATTGCTACATGTTAGAACAAAAATCACATTTTAATTAAAACCATATTGTAGCTGTAATCCTGGGATTCTGGAATCTAAAGCCGGAGAATATGAGTTTGAGGCCAGTTTGAGCTGTCTATGTAAGGAGACACCATCAGTAGCTGAATGAATAAATAAATAACTTTGAATTTCATTTAATGTTGCTATTTTCCAAAACAAAAAAAAAAATTAGTAAGAGCAGTCCTGTTTTACGTTCTTGGCATATTAATTACATTCTTGGCAATTAAACCAACTTTGATTGAAGCTTGCACTGTGGTACAAAAATTTCATCTGGTCAAAGCCCAACACCAATAAAGAGAGAAATTAATGCCACCAAAAATTTCCCTCCTCCTGGCACACTAGGACAAATTACTATTCAATCTACAGGTTTTGTGTCCCTCTGGGCTTCCTTCATCCAATCTGTGCAAGCTTTCAGCATCAGAATTCTGAATCCTACAGTGTGGGGTGGGGTGAGGGGGGGTGGCACGTCAGAGATCAAACCTCAAGGCAAGATAATGTCATCAATCTATTGGGTTACTGTCCAAGAACAAAATTCAATTTAAGCCCTATTCCTACACACAGAGCACGTCAGTCGTTAGGTGCTATGCTCATTGCAGAATGAGACTGATGAAGCTCACAGCTGCCTCAACAAAATGTTCAACCAGGGACATGCTCGAAAGAGCAAAAAAAAATTAATAATAAATAAAATATACAAATGAAAATATAAAATAAAAATAAGTAAAAAGTCAAGAAACTTTCCCAATCCTTTGATTTCAAACCCAGTAGCATGTACGTTTAAATGCACTAAAAAGTGTTTCATTCATAAATCCAGAAGCATCAAAATATCACGGCATTAGTTCAGAAACTATTATGAAAAAAAAATGAAGACAATAGATAAAAAATTTAGTCAGCCTTTTCCTTTTCTCAGCTGCTTATATGATTGATACCACAAGTAAGATGCATACTGTGGAAAGCCTTGTGTCTTAGCCACACCCACTAAGTATTTCTGGAATTCCATGTGTCGTTTCATGGTTCATGTGTTCTGCTACGTGGCTAGCTGGGTAACTTGGGAAGTCTCCACTCTGGGTAGCCATGCATTTGACCATGTGACTTCCAGGGTGAAAGAAAGATTAAAAAAAAAATGTATTAACAATGTAAAAATAGAAATGGCTTTGTGTGTGTGTGTGTGTGTGTGTGTGTGTGTGTGTGTGTGTGTATCTGTGTACAGTCATAGTGAGAAAATATCCATTGTCTGAATCCAAATTTAGTGCTGGTGTTTTTCAAACAGACTTCAGCATCTTGCTCCAAAGAGTAATATTGTAGTCTCTCTTCGGCAGCTGCACGTGGGTCCAGCTAGTGGGTCCAGTTTCATGGTTGATCCCTATTGCAGAAAGCATTGGCTTGACTGTGCCTCCAAAGAGAATAGCCCAGACTTTCCAAAGGACTAAACCAGAGCAATGCCTCAGGGAAACTCAGTGTGAGCCAGCTGCCACACAGCTGCTGTTACCCTTCCACATTTGAGTTTGCTGTGAGTTGAGCATTGCTCACATCTGCCACGCCCAACCTCTGGCACATACAACTTCCTCTTCCCCTGGAGCACAGACTCTAGGTCTTCCCTGCCTGTTTCCTTTAGCAGAGTATTTTTCAGAACCAAGGTTAGGGTTTTTTTAGATGTGAAAAACAAATGGCATAAAACAGGCAAGACTCTAAGGTGCGTTGTGCCAGTGCTGCTGGAATCCTGGGAACCCTCACTCAGAAGAAATAAAAAACCACAGTCATGTCTGCCGCTCCCCACCTCTTTCTGCCTTGGCTGAACTCAACCTTATGTTAATCCTGAGATTTGCCAGAGAAAAACAATTCCACCATTTTGGGCCAAATTTGAAGCAAGCTTTATTAAATATTAAATACTGACCAAAAGATGGACTTTGGTTCCAACTTCCAGCTGAGTGGTCGTGAAACAAGCAAATCTTAAGGGGTGTATAAAGAGAAACCTAGTCCACTGCAGGAGACTTTTGTTATATACCAAGAACTACAACTCCCAGCATTCCAGGAGGTTATCTGGTCCCTGGGCAAATGGAACTTACAGGTTAATTTTGGATATTAGACTTACGCTTCATCTTTAATGCATGTGCTACTGTTGACTGTCATGTCAAGCTATTTTCAGCTTAATCAATTGACAGTTGAAAACAAAAAAATATAGCCTCTGGAGGCTGAGGAGATGGTTCAGTCAGCAACAAATATGAAGACCTGATTTGATTCCCCAGCAAGCATGTAAAAAGCCAGGCATAGTAGCTCACAGCGGTAATCCCAGCACTGGGGAAATGGAGACAGATTGTCTGTTTAGCTGAATATGCAAGCTTCAGATTTAGTGAGAGGTCTTGTCTCTAATTAACTGAATTAATTAATTAATTAACTAAAGTTGGGCCAGAGACATGGTTCAGTAGGTAAAGGGGCTTGCCGTGCAAGCTTACACCACAGTTCTATCCTTGAAGGACACACAAAAGTCAAAGGAGAGAACCAGATTCACGAAGTTGTCCTCTGACCTCCGGGACATGCCCTCGAATGCAAGCGCCCACATTTGCATGCACCATCCATACACAGATGTCAGCATAAAAACACAACTGTCACCTCCAAAGGGATCAGAGATGTGTTGTTCTGGAGCTACATATAAGTGGCCATGGTCTGGAAACAGAGATTTAGCTCACCTCAAAGTCTATGTTCCAAGATGAAGTTTTCATAGAAACAGAACAAAGTTAAGTTGCAAATCAAGGCACCTTGCAAACACATTGGTGGAATCATTGGGTAGACAGGTTAGAAGAGAGCAGGGGAGTCTCTGTTAAGGGCCTCAGGTACTTTATAACATTCTCAGCCTTTTGGTTGATGGATGTACTGGTCACCAACAGAGGAAAGCAACCAATGGCTACTAAAAGAGTTAAAAATGTCCTGAGATAATTTGGCTCTGGACTTGTAACATTGCAAACCCCCAGAGGCAGGGTTGGGGGGACTGCAGCTTCTCTCAGAGAACTCTTGTTCACACACACACAATTATAAATAAGTGTTAAGAATTAAATGAATTGGTAAAGTTGACAGACACAGGGGACGATGCACAACATCCATCTCTAGTCTCCACATTAGGGAGAGCAGAAAGGAGGGGAAAGGAGAGAGGGGGAGGGAGCAGAGGAGGGGGATGAGGGCTGAGTTGGGGTGAAATGACTGAAGTTCCTTCCATGCATTATAGTATTACATTACATACATGTATAATGCTGTCAAAAAACAAAAACCAACAACAACAAAATGTGGGGTGGGGGGGAGTGAACCCAGCCCCTGAGAGATGTGCGTAATACATGCCCATGAGCACAGTACTTTTTGCCTCAAGCAAAAAGATTATGAGTTTGAGGCTACATTATTTGGCATCCACATCTCAGAGAAGAGAGAGGAGGAGAGGAGAGGGAAGAGAGGGGCAGAGTCTGCTGCAAGGAGTTAATAGACAATGGGAGAGCGTGCAAAACCTTGACTTGGAGACTATGGGCATCTGTGCATGAGCCCAGACTAGCTGATCAAGCAGATGGATGGGGTTGGGGGTATCAGGATCTTGTTCTTTCCCCCACTTCCTGGCCTCGCATGGCATTCTTGTTCTTTCCTGTTTCTTTAGAGCAGAGCCTGCTAGGCCTCTTCCTCCCCAGAACAGTCAGCCCCAAAAGAAGGAAGGACGATTCAGTGTGCTCAACCAGATCTTCGGCAAAAACAAGAAAGAGGAGCAGAAAGCCCATCAGAAGGACCAGAGCAGGGCCAGACCTAAGGAGGAGGACACCTCGGAAGTCAATGACATCATCGCC
Source organism: Mastomys natalensis (assembly GCA_021653895.1). Taxonomy (NCBI): domain Eukaryota; kingdom Metazoa; phylum Chordata; class Mammalia; order Rodentia; family Muridae; genus Mastomys; species Mastomys natalensis. The sequence goes on along the minus strand of JAJTUV010001812.1, from coordinate 50,609 downwards.
ACCTTTGACAGCGTCGTGGATACCAACTGCCAAGATCAGCCTGGTGACCAGGTGGACATGGTTGTCTTTAAGAAGAGGACCTCAGAGAATTCAAAGTATCTCTTGCCAGAAAAGAAATCCCTGGCCCGGAAGGGACTCCCACCAATCAGAACACAGAGTCTCCCACCCATCACCTTGGGCAGTAACTTCCTGACAGCCTCCCATGGAGCCGCCTCCCATGCTGGCCTGAGCTCTGGTCCTCAGCATACAGCCCAACGGTCTCAGAAAAGTCGAAGTGAACAGGACTTATTAAATAATAGGACTGGCTGCCAGGTGTCACTAGATAATCCCTGGAAAGGTGACACTAGGCAGGTGTTCTCCTGCAAGGCTTGGACCGTGTCTTCTTCTGATAAGTTACTAGACCGGCTGTTTGCTGGCCAGCCTGGTCACCAGGAGCTCTCTGGGCCACCACATCTTCCTCATCTACACAATCCCTCACCAGGTAATGGTCTCCATTCTCTCTCCTCAGGGTCCCCCTCACACATGGTGTGTCTCATGTAGAGTTAAGCTAGTAACTGCCAGGTGAGTGCCTGCAGGCAAGAACAATAAAATGGGAACCACGGGCACTTTTAATTTTGCCCTAGTTTGAAGACTTCTGAGAAGTGAAAACTTTCAGCTTTTCCACCCTGAATGTGCTGAGGTAAAAGAGTATTGCTGTTTCCTCTAAAAGGCGTTCCTCTCTGGAGTTGTGTGGCTCGCTTATTCCCAAGACATTAATTTGCTTGTATGGTTAGGTCGGGTGTTTTAAATTATCATTCAGTCCGCATTCAAGATCCACCCCACCAAACCTTTGTAGAGACAAATGGCCTTGTTGGTACCTCTGTAGAAAGGCAACATATTTGCACTTTTATGGTTTCTGTCTCCCCACACACTGAAGGCTTGTGTGGCCTCTCCCTCTTTACCTCATCCACAGCTACCAGTGCCATTCAGTTTTTGCTTATGCTCCCAGATCCATTTTATACGATTGTGTACTCGTGTATATTTGTAAGCATGAAATCTCTCATCTGCTCCATCCCCCTGCTGCTGACAGATTCCAGGAGTCTCAGCTTTTCTGTGCGACTGTTTTGCTCTCAAACTCAAGTAAATAATAACTTCTACTAATAGACACGAACTATGTATACATACCCTTGTAATAATTATACTAAAAAACTTAGGTTTGGGCAGAGTTTGTCGCTCACAACATTAATCCCAGCACTCAGAAGCCAGAGGTGGGTGGATCTTTGGATCTCTGGATCAAGGCCAGCCTGATTTACATAGTGAGGTCCTGGCCAGCCTGGTCTACATAGTGAAGTTCTTTCTCAAAAAATTAATTTAAAAAACCTCACATTTTATAAACATACAAGTATTATTCATATACATTAATATCTCCTTCATTATACATAATACATATACTATGTAATTGATTTTGCCATTTACCTTTTGAGAAGGCTAGCATAGAACTTACTATATAGCAGAAGACTCCTCTCCTGCCTTCACCCTTCAAGTGCTGGATTATAAGCTTATGCCACCTTGCCCAGCTCTTATTTTTACTTTATAATATATATATATGGGATTCTGAGACTATACAACATCCCAATTCTGCTCACTTGCACAGTGCCTTGGGTTTTTTGTTGTTGTTTGTTTTGTTTTAGATTAATCCCTTGCCAATATTTAAAACTTAACATTTTACATAAAAATCTAAAAAGATTCTAGTTTCTCTTGAGAAATTGAAGCCAACATTTTCACATGACCATGAGAAACCAGTGTAGCCCTGAGAAACCAGTGTACTCGTGGGTGGCACTGTTCCCAGTATTATGCAGAATTATTTACACCACTTCCTCTTTAATACTTCAGGTATTTTTAAAAGTAGAGTTATAGAGAGAAAATTATATATATATTATATATTTATTTAACCCATATTTCTGTCTAAGTTTGAAAAAGGAAAACCTAAGGTTTTTTTTTTTTTTTTTTTTAAGTATGGGGGGTCAAGTTTCTGTTTGTATATGCCACTTTTCTTACTAATTATTTTTTAACTCGTGTATGTTCATATGTATATAGACGCCTTGGAGGTCAAGGGACAATTTTGAATGCAGTGCTCAGGAACACCATCCACCTGTTTGAGACAGGGTCTCTCACTGACCTGGGGTTAACCAACGAAGTTAGACCAGCTGGCGTGAACACTAGGGATTCTCCTGACTCCACCTCTCTAGTGCTGGGGTCACAAGATTACAACAGCACGTCCAGCAATTTTGCATGGGTTAAGAGAAAACACAGATCCTTGTATTTGAAAGATACCTTACCAACTGAGCCACTCCTTGTGGTGGTTTGAGTAGGAATAACCCCCATAGGCTCATGTGTTTGAGAGCTTGATCACCAGGGCACAGCACTATGAGGTGTGGCCTTGTTGGAGGAAGTGTGTCACTGGGGTTGGGCTTTGAGGTTTCAGATGCCCAGTGTTATTCTCTCTTCCTGCTGCCTTTGGATCCAGATGTAGAAGTCTCAGCCCCTTCGCTAGCACCATGTCTGCTTGCATGCTGTCATGCTTCCTGCCATGACAACGATGGACTAAAGCCTCTGAAACTGGAAGCCAGGCCCAACTAAATGTTTTCCTTTATAAGGGTTGCCATTGTCATGGCAATCAAATCCTAAGACACCCCTTCACCCCCAACCATCCTATTTTATACATAGCATGTTGTGTACTCCTTTGTCATTGACATACTTGATGCATGAAGCTTTTAAAAAAGAATGTGGCTCCTTCTCATGTACAAAAATATGCATGCATATCTTTCAATACAGGATAATTATGGATGTGCACATGAAGGCTATTTGTTGATATCTGAGATAAACCTCTCAAGACTTTGCTTACCCCATAGTGCACTGACATTTTTGACCTGTGGCATGGATGATGTTTTTATACTGTTCCTGCCAAAGAGTAGAGAGGGAATATGTAGTTCTAAAACCTTTGACAATTTGGTGACTGCTGAGGCTTCAATCAAGCCTTCCTTTTGGCGTTAGCTCTAGCCTGGCCAAGCTAATAATTCTTCCCTTTAATTTCCCTAATAATTCTTCACAACTTTAAAAACTTGGAAGTCCTGGTTTTTTCCCATGTTTTTAATATAAATGAAGTTTGGATTCAACTACCTAGAACAGAAAGCCAAAACAGTTGCACCCTGACTCAAAAACAGGGAAAGGGCTACCTTAATTGCTGTCAAAATGACACTTTGATCTTTACATTGCTGGAATCCATGTTTACAAAAAAAGAGAATAGGTTGGTTGGCAACAGGACCAAGCAAGGAGGCAGGGACCCAAATCTCAGACCACCTCCCCCTGGCCAGAGTTTGAGAGTATTATGGGGTATGGATGCTGGTGATCTAGGAGCTAGGGGAAAGGTGATCAGAGGCAAGATGACTAGTGCCCACATCATCCAACTTCACAACTCTTCAGAGATGAGTTCAGAATGGCTCCTTAAGCATGATCTTACTTCACAGGGTCCCTCACCAGACATTTGCCCCAACCCAAGTGAATAGTTGGTAAATTCAATAAAATCACCTCTAGCCTGTGAGAAATGCTCTAAGCAAATGTTAGTCATCATAACCAAGACGTTATCTAAACCATGCTAGGAGAGACTAACAACACACCACTCAGCTATGTAACCAAGATTGGTGAATTTTGTTTTCATTTGTTTTTGAGGCCCAGTCTCTTCCTGTATCCCTGGGATTTCCTATGTAGACCGTGTATTCCTTCAACTCATGGCAACCCTCCTGCCTCAGCCTCTCAAGTCCTGGAATTTTATGTATGAGCCACCATGCCCCAATGCAAAACTGATGCTTTTTAAGGCCAATTAGAAGCAAATAAATAGTTGGGGTGATGACACATGTTCTTACCACTGGAGGGGGCAGGGTCAAAGCAGGAGAATCAAGAGTTTAGTGCTAGCCTCAGCTACATAGCAAATTTAAGGCCATCTTCAGCCAGACTCTAAACAAATCAAAAAGGACTGGGGGTGGGTGGAATCATGCAGGCTTAATAGGAAACAAAATACAAGAGACAGGGTTAGTGGAACTCAGCGGAGGCCAGCTGTATTCACTGGGGGTGATCAAGGATGATACTGTTCTTCCAGAGTATTCGAGGCTGCAGTCTTGTTATTTTGAGTGGCTCTTGAGTTCTTAAAAGATGAAATTTGGGCATCATAGATACATTCTCAGAATCCTAAGGCCTCCTTTCATGAATGCTCATCTACCAAGCTCCCAGCGTTGCTCTCACATGCAGTAAGTCTGAAGTAGGCATTTCCCAGACTTTCGATGAATATGAGATCACCAGAGACACAGGTTCCTTCCATCTGCATGCCCCTCAGCTTGGTCTCTAGCTTCCTCTCTCTGGGTCACTTTACAGTCTAAGCCAATGGAACAAGAGGAGGGAAGGGAGTGGGAGGATGCCTCCCATCTCAATCTCCTCCCTCTTACAAGTCCTCTGCCATAAGGCCTACACTTCTGCTTGCATCTCACTGGCCAGAATTTGGATCACATGCTCATACTACCTATCTACAAAGAGGACTGAGAACTGTAGTATTTATAGCTGGGTACCGTGTTCTGCCCTCCAACTTAGATTTCTGCTTCTACAGGAAAAGAAAGAGAGTAGAAATTGGGTAGGAAACTAGTAGACTCTTCCTGGCATACCATCCAAAGATGTCTACATCATTTGAATAACAGAACATTTAATGCAATTGCTTTGGGATTTGCTTAGTCCCCAGAAAGTAATGAGTGAAGTCCTTGGGCTGCAGGACAGTGAAAAGGAGACATGAAAGTCACGAAGGGACTCAGAAGAAATGAACAATCCCTATATCAATACTTATTAGTGCTAGCTATAGTGAGGAGCCGTTTAAGAAAATGGAGTCACAAAAGCACAAATCTCCTAAGAGTCTTTAGCCCCAAAATGAGCTTTAAGGGAGACAGATTATGCAACTGGATGATTAAGCAGCTGAATTTGGGGCCTCCGGAATGTAAGCAAGCACTCTACCCCGAGCCCCAGCATAACTTTTGGGGTGGGATTTAACTTTATGGACAGGCCTGGAAAGAGGAAAGGGAAAGGGTTAAAGTAGAGATATGTCTCTAGAGTCACAGCTAGCTCCAAGCACCCACTCCCTTAAATCCCATCTCACCTCCCTAGTTTCTATCACATCTTGATGTGACCTGTCGGATTATGACTCTCCCATGGACTAGTCACTCCCTAAAAGCCCCATCACTGCACATCGCTTCATGGAGAGTCAAGTCTTCAGCCAAGTCATTTCAATCCCCAAACCATAACAGTTCTCCTCTGACAAGAGGGAGAACATGCCTAACTCATGGGGTTGTGGGTTGCTGTTAGGATTAAATGAACTGGAAGCTGGGGAGCTGGATCAGGCTTGACAGGAGAGTGTGTGAGCTTGAGTTTGGATCCCTAGAAACCACGTAAAAACTAGGTGGGTGTGGCGGCCTTGGGAGACAGAAACAGGAACCCCCAAGAGCAAGCTGCCTAGGAAAACTAGCCGTATCAGTTAATTCTGGGTTTGACTGCAAGACCCTTTTATAAGGTAAAAGAATGACCAAGTATGATTCTTGACACCAACTTTGGGCTGTCACGTGCACATGCATACAAGTACCCACATACATGCAAAATATGCATAACCAACACTACATACACACACACAAACACACTCACACTACACACTCACACACACACACTATATATACATATTCTCATACACACACCCACACACTCTCACACACACTTACACCATACAACACACATCACACACCACACACACATACTCATACAACAACACACCACACATACACACACACTGCACACACATTTTCACACACACACTACACTCCCACACACTCTAACACAAACGACACAGAGATTCATACAACACCACACACACTCATACAATACCACACATACATATACACACTACACATACATTTACACATACTATACACACTCACACACACACCCATACAACACCACACCTACACACTCACATGAACTACACACAAAGCTCACACCACACCACACATACACACTCACACACACCACACATAACACATATACACACAGGGGAACAGACTGAGTTGTTATGGATAAAGTAAAATAGTGACTAGCAGATGCTACTAGGTATATGTTTTGCTGTTCCTGTTGCTGTCGCTGCTGTTTTGTTTGGATCTGATTGGTTGGGTTTTGGATTTGGTTTGGGGGGATTATTCATTTGCTTTTTGTTTTTGTGAGGCAAGGTCTCATTGTGCAGCTCAGGCCTTAAATTCACAGCAATCCCCCTGCTTAGCCTCCCACGTGTTGGGAATATAGGAATGACACCATATCTACCCTTCCTCAGTCCCTGTGCTTAGCACTACAGTGTAAAGACAGGCTGCTGATGACCGTTATTTTAAAAATAACGAAGTTTAAGCCAGGTGCGGTGGCATGCCTGGAGTATAGTCACAGCTACTCAGGAAGCTGAGGCTTCATAGTAATATAGCATAGGTCACATGGTGAGTCCTAGGAAGGGAGGGAGGAAGAAGGAAGGAAGGGAGAGAGAGGAAGGGAGGAGAGGAAGGAAGAAGGAAGGAAGAGGAAGGGGAAAAGGAGAGGAGGGAGAGAAGAAGGAAGGAGGAGAGGAAGGAGGAAGGAAAAGGAAGAAGGATGAGGAAGGAAGGAAGAGAAGGAAGGAGAGGAAGGAGGAAGGAAGAAAAAAGGAAAGGGGAGAGAGGGGGGAGAGAGGAAGAAGGAAGGAAGGAAGAGAAAGAAGGAGGAGGGAGGAAGGGGGGAGAGAGGAAGAAGGAAGGAAAAGAAGGAAGGAAGGAACGGAAGGAGGAAGGAAGGAAGAAGGAAGGAAGGAAGGAGAAGGAGGAAGGAAGGAAAGGGAAGGAAGGAAGGAAGGAAGGAAGGAAGGAGGAAGGAAGGAAACTGGGTCTGATAGCTTATGCCTGTGATCCCAACACTTGGGAGGAGGCATGAGGATCGGGAGTTCAAGATCATCCTTGGCTACATAGCACGTCAGAGGTTGGCCTGGGCTAAGAGAGAAGCTGTCTCACTATCCCCCTAACCCTCCACAAAGAAGAGAAGAAGGAAAGGGACAGAGCAGTGTGTCTGGTGCAAGTCTTCCTCCTGTTCTTCTCCGTTTCCGAGGGCTGTGTTTTCAGGCACCTTGTCTGCTGACTAGTCTCACCCCGTAGGCGGCACTGAGAGAAGATGAGGAGGAGAGGAAGTAGGAACTCAGTGGGCCTCCATGGCAGCTCTGCCTCCCTCAACTCCCTCCATAGACATGATCCAGCACTGGGGCTCTCGCTCCGTTTCTGGGCTGTGGTAACATCATCTCCTCCTGTTACCCCTTCAGCCATGGCTAGAACAGAATCCCTCAATCTAGGGCTCGTGTTTGGTTTCCCAGCTTTTCTATCACGAGCTTAACAAACGTGTATGAAGTTCCCTCTGTTTGCAAGACCTAGAAAGCTCTATCAGAGGAGCTCTGATTAACAATGCAAGAAGTGTGTGTTCTGTATTACAGTCAGGAGACCATCAAGACATAAGGGTTGCAACATGTCTGTCTCATAAGGACCTCTCTGACCATAATTCACATTGCCTAGAAAAACAGTAAATGGTTAGCTCGATGATATTCCAGGCCATTGGGGATATATTTAGAACTTGAACCCAGCACTCCTACACAGGGATACGCTCTTAAGTACTGATGCTGAATTTGTTGGTGTGCTTACCAATTCTCTACAGATTTTCTTTATCAATTATGTGGTCCCCAAATGAACAGATTTCCCTAGCTCCTGAACTTTACTTTTGTGGATATTTTAATACCACTGGATATATTGTTTTTAGAACTCCTGAGTCTTTTGCCTTAAACTCAAAATGGAATGGGCCAGTGAGACGGCTCAGAAGGTACAGGAGCTTGCCCCCAAGCCTGGTGACTTGAGTCCAGTCCCTGGAACCCACAAGGCAGAAGGAGAGAACTCACTCCAACAGCCTGTCTCCTGACCTCCACACACATGCTCCAGCCTAAGTACACATACACATATAAATACATGCATGCATACATACATACATACATACACACAGAGATAAATTTTGCTTAAAAATCGAAAGAGTTCACTAACGTGACAGAAGTTGTTCAGATTTCACGAAACTTCCAGGTTTGTATGGCAAACCTTGATGTGGTGAAGCAGGGAATTGCATAAGCTCTGTACTGATGGCTTTCACTGAATGGCTTCCTTTATCTTTGGATCTCTCTTGTCTCCTGCCTGTGTTCAGCAACACTGATAGGAGCTGGGTGCAGCTGGGTTCCGGGCAGCTGCTGCCCTGCTTACTCAGCAGCTCCAGCGTTCAGCTGCACCTATGATTGCTCAGTGTTTATGGAGACCCGTCAGGGGGCGGCATGAATGATGATGATGAGCACTTAGCCTAATGAGTTGGAATTTGGAGTGCTTCAGCTTAAATCATTGCCAGCAGTGCACACAGAAAATGGAACAGAACGGGCTGTGGCGTTTTCTGCTAATCCTGGTTATTTACAAGCAGTCACAAGAAAAGTAAGAAGAAAAAAAAATTTTAAAGCCGCTCACTTCCTTGTTTCCCTTAAGAGACAACTTTTTTTTCTCCAGAATTTTCTAGATAATTCCAGCAACAATGCACTCTTCAGGTTAGGTAGGTTAGAACCATTGACCCCTGGGTTTAAAACACATTAGCAGCTTTCCAGAACAAAAGCCAAATTCCTAATTTGGGTAAGCATAGCCCTCACAGAGTGGGCTCGCCTGTGTATCACCAGGAGCAGTGGACCTTCCATCTCAAATCCCCTGCAGTTCCTTGCCTAGCTCTCAGGTCCTTGAAAACCTGCTACCCTTCCACTGTGTGTTCTTTCCCTGTGTTATTTTGGCTTCTAACTACTATGTGTGGCAGATTCCTAAAATATTTTAAGAGCCAGCTCAAGCTGGACACAGTGACACACACATCCCCCAAAGGTTGGGTTGGAGGCCAGCCTGGGCTACATAGAAGAGCCTTACTCAAAAAAACAAAAAACAAAAAAACGAACAAAAAAACAAAACCAAAAAGGGCAAGGTCAAAACATGTCTTCTGTTTGAAGGTCACAGAAACACCTTTAAATAGTGGCTCCTCCTTAATGAGCACTTCCCATCAATTACACTGGAAGGGCAATTTTTGATTCCCATTTCCCACTTTATAGATGAAGCTCTATAGATCGAGACTCTAAGAAGTTAGCTCACCTGCCCAAGGTCTTAGAGCTGCTGCACGGGATGGGGCAAACATAGAGGCAACGCCTATAGGACTCAAGAACAATTTTTCCATAGGGCTAAAAAGTCCTCCAAAACTTGATCAGACACACAAAGGAAATAATGCAAGCCCTCTTTCCACTGAGGTGACCTTACATAGAATGTCACAGCACTTCCTGAGGGACATCAGGAGCCTGTGTAAACTGTTAGCCCCTGTAGGCACAGACTAGGTCTGAAATACATGAGTTCCAAACAGGTAATGGCTGGCTTTGATATTTTATTGTCCCACAAGGAGTGTGTTTCCTGAAGGTGCCCAAGACACTAATAAGAGCTTTGGGCCATCCATAGCTCCATTCTGTCCCTCAGAACAGAGCAGGAGGCTAGCACAAGACCTTCCAGATCACTATCTACTCTCCCATCCAAACAATGTCTCTTCAATGCCTAGGGAGATGGAATGTGAGTTTTAAGGTCAGGTACAGCTATCCTGTAGTCCCTGTTCTTTACCAGACAGAGACCTTAAGCATGTCTAGAATTCCTCTAAACCACCACAGGGCCCAAAAGTTATCAAGATGTGAGGAGACCATGCCCACCACAGTTCGCCCAGTCCCTGACAATAGTGAGCACCTAATAAACAGCATTCACAATTAGTACTACCTAGTAATGAGCGTCTCCTCAAGCATGACCTCATTGGGGTTTAATATAATGCTACATAAGAAGGTTTCCTTTCTAAGTAGTGGACGCTGGGGTTATTTTACTTTCAAGGTTAAAAGGGTGAAATACAAGGGCAAAATATCAACCACAGAAGCAAACCTTCCCTCAGTCGTTGCCAGAGGGTATTGCTTAGGTGACTGCCATGCATAGTGTTCCCTTCGAGTCACTTAGGTAGACAGTCTTGGCTCATTCCCCTCCCCCCGGCCCCGCCCTCCCCCCTCCTTATTCTAAAGAGTGCTTTGTCCAAATAGAAAGCCCGAACTCTGAACTTTGCTGTAGTCAGGTTCCTAAATTATTTTTGTGTGTGTTCATTGAAAGGTGGTTTTGTTGTTGTTGTCATGTGCTAAGGTTGACTATGTTGCATACTTTATCCTGAAAGCTAAAAGCTGACCTTGTATTTTCTAATCCAGTCTACAGGACAACTATGGGGCAAACATAGAGGCAATGCCTATAGGACTCAAGAACAATTTTTCTATAGGGCTAAAATGTCCTCCAAAACATGATCAGACACACAAAGGAAATAATGCAAACCCTCTTTCCACTGAGGTGACCTTACATAGAATGTCAAATATATCTGTCATAGAAAAGACAGATATAATAATTTTCACCATTTTACACATAGGAAATTGGGGCTCAGAGTAGTTATGTCACTTTGAGCGTGAACCATACCATGTGGGTACTGGGAATTGAACCTGGGTCTTCTGGAAGAGTAGCAAGTGCTCTTAACTGCTGAGCCATTCTGCAGCACCTACCTTTTTTTTCTGTGTCTGAGTGTTTGCCTGCCATTTCCCATGTGCATCTTCATCTCCTTTGTAGGTCAGCCATTTTTAATCCTGACTGCACATTTGAATCACTTGTGACTGGTGAAATCTGATGCTCATTTGCAAACTTCTGGTTTATCAGTTGGGTATGGCCAGCATCAGTAACTTACCCTAAGTCATCTCTAGTTGGCAGTGAGATTGAGAATTCCTCCGGAAAAAGACAGCCCAGCCTACACTCACACTCAGCAGAGATGTCAAGATAGGCGATGACAACCATAATCCACGGACTGGATTTACAGCTTCAAGTTTAGAAATTTAGCCTCAGACATGACTAACTGTGCTTGTTTATGACATTTTATTTAAATTAGTTCAATTGAAAAATGACTTCTCGGATATGGCCATGACAGCGTCTGAGTTGGGTGCTGGACTGCACATTGTGGACAGTTAAGGTGATGCAATGACTGCACAGTGGGTAGGGTGCTGATGCCATGCATCAGTGGGTTAAGGGTGTGCCAGTGTAACTGACTGCACAGTGGGTAAGGGTGCGACTGCCCAGTGGGTAAGGGTGCTGACTGCACAGTGGGTAAGGGTGCTGACTGCCACGTGAGGGTTTACGTTCAAGTGGTAAAGTGACTCACATGATGGGTAAGGGTGCTGACTGACATTTTATTGTTCAATGAAGTGCTGATGGTCAGTGGTAAGGGTGCTGACTGCACAGTGGGTAAGGGTGCTGACTGCACAGTGGGTAAGGGTGCTGACTGCACAGTGGGTAAGGGTGCTGACTGCACAGTGGGTAAGGGTGCTGACTGCACAGTGGGTAAGGGTGCTGACTGCACAGTGGGTAAGGGTGCTGACTGCACAGTGGGTAAGGGTGCTGACTGCCAGTGGGTAAGGGTGCTGACTGTTCAGTGGGTAAGGGTGCTGACTGCACAGTGGGTAAGGGTGCTGACTGCACAGTGGGTAAGGGTGCTGACTGCACAGTGGGTAAGGGTGCTGACTGCACAGTGGGTAAGGGTGCTGACTGCACAGTGGGTAAGGGTGCTGACTTTGCAGTGGGTAAGGGTGCTGACTGCACAGTGGGTAAGGGTGCTGACTGTTCAGTGGGTAAGGGTGCTGACTGCACAGTGGGTAAGGGTGCTGACTGCACAGTGGGTAAGGGTGCTGACTGTTCAGTGGGTAAGGGTGCTGACTGCACAGTGGGTAAGGGTGCTGACTGCACAGTGGGTAAGGGTGCTGACTGCACAGTGGGTAAGGGTGCTGACTGCACAGTGGGTAAGGGTGCTGACTGCACAGTGGGTAAGGGTGCTGACTGCACAGTGGGTAAGGGTGCTGACTGCACAGTGGGTAAGGGTGCTGACTGTTCAGTGGGTAAGGGTGCTGACTGTTCAGTGGGTAAGGGTGCTGACTGCACAGTGGGTAAGGGTGCTGACTGCACAGTGGGTAAGGGTGCTGACTGTCAGTGGGTAAGGGTGCTGACTGCACAGTGGGTAAGGGTGCTGACTGTCAGTGGGTAAGGGTGCTGACTGCACAGTGGGTAAGGGTGCTGACTGTTCAGTGGGTAAGGGTGCTGCGTTCATGGAGGTGCTGACTGCACAGTGGGTAAGGGTGGATGCACAGTGGGTAGGTGCTGACTGCACAGTGGGTAAGGGTGCTGACTGCACAGTGGGTAAGGGTGCTGACTGCACAGTGGGTAAGGGTGCTGACTGTTCAGTGGGTAAGGGTGCTGACTGCACAGTGGGTAAGGGTGCTGACTGCACAGTGGGTAAGGGTGCTGACTGCACAGTGGGTAAGGGTGCTGACTGCACAGTGGGTAAGGGTGCTGACTGACTGCACAGTGGGTAAGGGTGCTGACTGCACAGTGGGTAAGGGTGCTGACTGCACAGTGGGTAAGGGTGCTGACTGCACAGTGGGTAAGGGTGCTGACTGCACAGTGGGTAAGGGTGCTGACTGCACAGTGGGTAAGGGTGCTTTGTTATCAAGTCCTCTAACCTGAGTGCTGGCCTCAGGATCTACGGGATAGATCACTTAGGTAACGTGTAACACAACTAGGGCAAAGCTAGAGACCAAGCTCATGCCTAAAACACTAGAGCCCAAAAGGCTAACTGCACACGCATACATGAATGCATGCATATACCACACACACACACACACACACACACACACACACACCCCTAAAATTAAAAAATAAAAGTAAAACAAAACAAAAAAATCCTTCCCCCTTGGGGACATTTCCCATGGGTGTGCAAATTCAATAAAACATGATTTGTTTGGGGTTTTTTTTGTTGTTTTTTTTTAACACCTTCTGGTGTCTTTTCACTTAAACGGTGAGTGGCGTATAACATAGTGTGGCTATTATGACTGTCATCATGTCTGTTACTTTAAGGGGATCTTCAACAACTTTATGACTCTCTCACCCATTGGACTGTATAACTTGCTTTTAGTGAAGTCTTGAATGATTAACAGGTATGTTTTTGTTCCCAGGACAAGCTCTTCAGCACCTCTCCCCAAACAGACCCAAAATCAGGGATCTCCCCTTCACTCGGAACAGCCTTGCACCTCTGCCGGACCAGAAATGTAAGTACCGGAGCCCCTCCGCGGCTCTCACCAAAAAAATGTCCTTTAAGCTGGATGCATCAGGAGGAAGAGGAGTTCACGTCCAGTCTTGGATGTCTAATGATGGGATTTGAGGGCTGCCTGTGCTACATGAAACCAGTCTCAAAAAGGGGGTGGGGGAGGGGCAGGACTCTGAAGATGGTTGATCCCCTTATTGTGTGGGATCCAGCCCAAACATTCCTAAGCCGAAAGGAAGTCTTTGATTCGTTTGGTTTGGTTTAGTTCTATTTTGTTTGAGACATGGTCTCACTGTCCTGCCAGTCCAATCTGACCTTAAATTCTCAATTCTCCTGCCTCAGCCTCCCAAAATGTAGAATTACCTGCCTATCCAGCATTCATGGTTCTTCTGCTTTCTTTAGTTAGCTTTATCTGTTTATGTCACAATATTTTATGTAAAACTCACATAACATAAAACATAACTCTTTTAGACCAGAAACCTTCAAACTGAATGAGCCCAAACATCACCTGCTATGTTTATCATAGGGGCCCCAAATGCCTAGAAATTATGAGTTCATATATTCTTACATCCATATTAGGAGGTAGGTTTTATCACTATTTCCAGTACACAGGCAGGAAAATGAAGTTCAGAAAGGACTTTTCCAGCATCACTTAGGTAGCACATAGAACAACCAGGAGCAAAGCCAGAGGCTGTGCATGGTGCCTTATGCTTGTAGTCAAAAGACTGAAGCAAGCAGACAGAGATGTGAGGCCAGCCTATGCTACATAGCTAGTTCAAGTACAGCCTGGGCTGTATAGATACTGTCTAACAAAAGAAAAAAAACTAAAGGATAGAAAATCAGCTGCCTCACATTCACTAGGTGCCAATTTAGTTTCTTCTTTGTACACAATTCTTACCGTTTAATACACACATACACACATGCACACACACACATACCACACGTGTTCGCATACACACATGCACACACACATGCACACACGCATGCACACATACACGCACACACAGCCTCTGCATTCGGCTACGACTTAGATCATTCTGGAACTGACCTATCAATTTCAGACAAGCTCCTAACCCTTTCACCTGTGTGGCTGCACAACTAACGTCAGCATGATGAGACCATCAAGGGATTAAAGGAGACGACATACTTACATACCTAAGATGCTTGGCGAGTTTGTTTACATGGAGTCACTAGGCAAGATGCTCTTTCTACCCCAGGCTAGACTTTGAATGGGGTCAACCAAGTGCTGGGTCATTTTTCATAGTATGGTAAACTCGGGGCTAGAGCCATTTATCCAGAGAAGGAGTTAGAAGTAGGAAGCCAGGATTCCCCTTGGACAGACTGATCCCCTGACCTTACTGACTTGCACACAGTGAGGTTTCTGAGTGGTGAGTGAGGGTTCTCATTGGGGGAAATTCAAGCCTTTAACTGATTTGGACTTGAATGTGGCCTGGAGAAGCCAGAGAGGTTTCCACAGTTAAATTCCAGGAGACAAGACAAAGATACCTAATCGATTCGGCTGAGTGCAGAACAAATAGAGCAAGCCTAGCTCTTCCCAAAAGAAACCTGAGAGCCTTTGGAGGTTTGCATGAAAGCAAACGTCCCCGGGCTTGCTCAGAGCCGTGTGCTAACTTGATCATCCACAGCTACTCCACCCCAGAGAACCGCTCTGGCGGGCGGGCTCACACAGTCAGAACAGGTTGGATCAAAGCTTGCAATCTTGTATTTGCGCATTTTTCAAATCCCTGACATTGACTTGTTGTAAGCCTGATTAGATATGCGCACGAAGCTTTTCTCCTTAGTCCAGTTCCCACCAACACAGGCTTCTTAGAATGTACTTCCACTCCTTGAGAAATCACAGGATTCTCCTGAACCATCCCATAGGGGCCTCTGGGAGAAGCAAATCTCAAAATGTCTCTCATTCTATCTCCTCCCCCTTCTCCAATCCAGTTCTATCTGGAGAACCCTTGAGAACGAACCGGGTGCTTCCAGCCATTCCAAGCCAGAGGGGACAGGACCCACCAGCTGAAGAGAGCGAGCGGCCCTCCAGTCCCACCCAAGATGAAAACTAGCTGCAGGTCCCTCTCTGGAAATATAGAAGATATATATTTTTCAACTTTCCGAGGGTGAGATTACTCTAGTTTATATGAGCAAAGTCTTAATTTAGTAAGCTACGTTCCACAAGCCATTCACAGTTTTCTAATTCAAGATTCCTTATTTCAAATAAATACACTTCCTAAATACTCAGAATCTTCAGGCGTGCAAACATCACCAAGTCTATGTGTTTCTGTGACCCCCTACACACTGTAATTCAGAGACAAAATGCACCCCGGAGGAGGATTTAGGTATGTTTCATTTATGTTTGTGCCATGTTTGCTCTTTGGTCTGGTTCTTTTTTTTTTTTTTTTCTTATTTGGTGATTTTATGTATTTTGTTTTAAATGTATGCTTTGCTGAATAAAAAAAAAAAAAGAAGAAGAAGAAAAGCAAATCCTAAGACTTGTTTTTCGAATTTATTTCCTGTCTACCTTGCCCTGACAAAGCTTAACTAAAATACAGTCCAGTGTATGACTTTGAAATGCTCAACTGTCTGCATAATATTTTCTGATATTGTCAGCTCTTGGCTAAAACCCAAATCACTTGGCAGTGTTTACGTCTCTTCTTGTTATTTAATTATCTCCACCTTCTGTTGTTTTCAGAACATCTGATGACCCCAGTAATAAAAAGGGTCATGGGAGCCAGCAGGGTGTACTTGCTGGTCTGGAAGGGTCATGGGAGCTGGCAGGGTGTATGCCTGGTCCGATAGAATTTCTCACCCTTTCCTTCAATATTCTACTATTCTACATGTTAAGCATTCTCTTCTTTAGTGTTTCAAAATAATGCTTTCTGCCTTTAAGGCCTTCTTAAATTTGAGATTTAGCAGCGTTCTGGGAGATGCTCTCCTTCACTGAGAAGATGGCATGCTATATTTAGACTGACATTGGCTGGCAGCCTTGCCTCCAGTAACACATAAGGTGACACTTTGTGTTACCTCCAGGTCTGCAGGTTTTGAAAATGTGTCAACTATAACATTTCCTATTTTATATTAGGGTTATTCTTTAGTTGGAATAGACATGATATAGAACCTTCTCATGGCACGTCCCAGGACACAGTGAAGACACTCAAACAATTTATTTTCCAGAAGGGAGTAGAGATGTCGAGAGCAGTCATGGTAAGGAGTGGTCAGAATCACATCCTGCCCACGCCAGTTGTACTGGAGGCTGTGACAGAGAAAGCACGTGCTCAGCCTTCTACACTGAGCAGAGCTGAGGAAAAGCCAATCCCACAATTCCCAGAGGAACCCTTAAGGTGCAGCTTCTGAAGGGTCTTCTTTTTGTGTTGTTTTGTTTGGGGAGGTATCTTTGTCTTTAAAACATCAGATTGTTAGACTGTTGAGTGTTTCCCTAGGCTACTTTACAATTCATTTTCACCCACTAGTAAATGCCTTGCCCTAGACCAGCCGGGTTAGGCAAGTTCTGCTTCAGTAGTAAGCATCCCCCAAATCCCTTTGGTCACTGTGGCCCTCAGTCACAATACACGTCCCACACCGGCTCCCAGAATAGACTCATATACAGTATAGATTCCATCTCAACCTGGTTTCTGTGGTGACCAAAGCAGAGGAAATGAGCCATGAGTTATCATTTCCTCTCACGTTTACTTCGCCAAATCAAGTTATGTAAATGTCACTCATTTTAAGTGAGGATTGAGTACAGAAATTCAATCTCCTTGTGTTTTCAGAAAAGAGGGAATTGCAATCTTTATAAATGATCATAACAATGACCGACCACACTAACCAAAACAGAGAGGATCCCTGATTGATAGATGAAAACATATTTTTAAACACAGTCAGCTATGGATAAAGCCACCATCCCTAACACCTGAGTTGACATGGGTGCACATAAAAAGACTTTTCCAATGTTGGGCCTTTTGGTTCAATTTGGCATGGGGATTTTTGCTAGCCATGAAGACGCACTCTTCGAAGAGAGCACCCGTCCTTCTGCCTTGAGGTAAAGTTGCCAATGGCACAAACTGATCATCGGCAACTATTTAGGTGATGAAAGCAGATCTTCAAGCACTGTTTACGTTTTACATGCTTTTCAAAGGACTGTGTGTTAAAGGCTTCATCTCAGGTGTGGTGCTGCTAGAAATTGGTAGCATCTAAAAGGAATGGGGCTTAACAGAAAGTCTTCTGGCCATCGGGACCTTAAAGGGAACTCTGAGACCCTGGCTGTGCCGCCTTCTCCTTCTTTGTATTTTCCCAGCCTGGACAATGCACTCCCTGGCATGGTGCGCTGCGTCCTACGGACCAAAGAGTAACGGGGGTGACTGACCAGGAACCACAAGTCAAAATAAGGCTTTCCTCTTAGAGCCGAGTACTCATGTATGTCAATACAGTCACGGAAAGCTCACCAACACACTAAAGTTTCAAGTAAGGGTGGGGGAGGTTGGTGTTAAATGCAGGAGCAGAGTGCCTGCCTTCGGCCCATGAGGCCACATATTCAATCCTCAGCACTACAGGGGGAAGATCTCCAATTTTTAGTGCTTTTCAAAGTTTCAAAGAATCTATTCTTTTAAATTGAGTTGTTTGTTGTTTTAGCTCATACCCCTCCCTTCATTACTAGGCCTGTATCCTCTGTTTATACATGTAAACAAATTCTTTCATTTGATTTTCTCTATGAACACGTACAATTGGCCCAGTCATTCTCCATCTCCCTCTTGAAAATAATTTGAGGCCGAAAAAGAAGTAACTTGCCCCAAGTCATGTAGCTAACAAATGGCAGAGTCAGGCTTACCAAGTAGGTTTCGTTTCTTTCATGGCCCATATACGGAATGCCCAAACTTATCGTGGTCCACAAACCCGTTCTCATTTCATAGTGCAGTATGTCCTTCATGATTTTTATGCAATCTATCTATCTAACAGGCAAAGTAGAGTTGCTGTTACTATTTCAGGAAGTCACAGCAACCCAGGACTTTGTGTTAAACCATCAGGGCTGGGTGGGGGCGGGGGGTGGAGTCATAACTATTTATTTTCTCCGAGTTTCTTAGTTCCCCGTGGAAATCACCTGGCTTAACAGTGGTGTCATTTCTCCCAGCAAATACGCAACCCCATTGTTCTCATCTTCTTGGAATGAAGCCAGTATAAATAGATCTATGTGGCTCCAGATTATTTATTTCAACTCTACCAAAACACAGCTTGACACTCAGTGTGACTTCAGAAAAGCTCACTAAGAAATGGATTAGAAATGCCATGCCTTCCAGGAAGACGAACATAATCATTAATTTTCCTTTGGCCTCTATTCTTTGAAATTAACCCACGCTTGTCTCGCAGCAAATACTTCCTGGCACTTTGAAGATGGTCTTGAAAACAACTCTTAGGACTCCTTGACAACAACTCCTTGGAGACAGAGTTGGAGTGGAGTAACCAAGCATCATATGTGACCTCAGCATAAAATATAATCCCCAAGTGAACAGAATTTTAAGAAGAACATGATAACCCTTGCATATAGAGAACTAGTCTCTTCATGTATACAAGGAAAAGTCACACTTAAAATCAAGTAACTAAATAAGAATTGTATATTTCCTAGACATTAACATGGGAATGTTAGTTATTACTGATAGGTGAGGACTGTCGCAAACTTTGTTTGTAGTTTAGTGGTAGAGGGTTGGCCTAATGAATGAGAAGAGGACATACCAACTCCAAGTCATGGTTGAGGAGATGGTTTTAATTGTGGAACTGAAAGAAATAACAACCAGAGGCATCTGGGAGTGTTCAAAGCAGGGAAAGAAAGGAGTGAACTGATCATGACCAGTAGACTGAACTGGAACAGGGGAAGAGGCAGAGCAAGATAGGACTAAGAGAGAGGGCAAGAGAGCCAAGAGGAAAGAGAAAGGGGAAGTGAGGGGGGAAAGAGAGAGAAAGAGAAGGAGGGAGGAGAGGGAGAGGGAGAGGGAGAAAGAAAAAGAGAAGGAAGAAGGGAGGGAGAGAGAGAGAGAGAACACAAAGGAAACAGAGAAAATCGAGAGAACAAGAGGTCTTATGGCTGAAATAGCAAGTTAATATAAGGAAACAAAGCCCCCCATGAACTGCCTTCGGGTAGGATGAGAAGAGCTGAAAGGATCCACAGGCACTGAGTGACCTTGGAGGCCTATTTGCATTACCATTAGATATTTGTTCCAAGGGTTTCTTTTTTTTTTTTTGGACCTAACACCTTGCATATGCAAGGCTCCGGGTTAGGTTCCTAGTGCATATGCACACACATATATACACACACACATATATACACCACACACACAAACACACACACACACACACACACACAAACACACACACACCAATATCCTCTCAAAGGTCTTCCATCTTGACCTTATTCAAGTCTAATTTCTGTTTTCTTGGGTAATTTACCAGGTTCCAGAACATCTTCAGAAGTCAAATCTGGGAACTTAGTTGAGTAAATCATATGAAAAGCTAGAGAGTTTCCAGTCAGTGGGTCATAACACACACAGCTGTAACTAGGACTATAAAAGTTGTTTTCACACAGATATATGAAAAACAGGAAATGAGTTGCTCATCATTTAATCCCTAGTCTGAAATATTATTAATGGTGAAACACCTTTCAGTTGATAGCAGTCTACAGGCTACAAGAAAGCCATCCAGTCAGCTCAGGAGGATGAGGTAGAGTTGGTTGATACCAAAAGGAGGAAGCTGAAGACTAAGCTTACCCATAAGATAGAAAGGCACATGCTGGGCAGAGTAATTGTAGCTGACCCCACATGAACGGTGGACGCAGGTATGGTAGATAACCAACACCCTTGGTGCACTGACAGTGGACCACCTGAGTCCAAAGAGTGAATGTGTAACCAGAGTTTTCAGGGCAAAAGCCTGGATTCCAGTGGCAGCAACAAGCAAGGTTTGGGCACCTGTTCTGATGTGTCAGTTAAAGACACAAGTAACAGTGGTGAACAAAGAAGGGGATGGAGATAAAAGGGTTCAGAGATTTCCCCAAGTCCACCTTCAGGGTACTCTCATGAGCACTGGGTTCAAATAGAGAAAGAACCGTGGGAAGTGTAAGATGAATGGACAGTAAAGCAATCTATTCAAAGTGAGGTCTCCTTGGGCATTGTCTTGAATCAGATCCTGCAAAGTGGCTAAAAAAAGAACAGCCATATTGCTTGAGGGAACCAGGTGAAGAAGTCCTTGATTCCTGAGTAGACAAGTGTTCTCAGGATGATTATTTTTGCTCCAGAGAACTGCCTGGGCCCTCATGAATAACTGCCATCATCTATCATCTTACAGGTTGTCTGTCCTCTAAAGCTTTAGTTGTCTTTGATATCAACACAACAGATTTATGACAATGGATGAGGTGAGTTACGTGGGCACTCCTTTTCTTCCTCCTACATTAGTTCCCCTGTGGGCCTGAGTTAGAACTCAATGCTTTTTGGCAAAACCAGCTTCAATCAGTAGGAAGAATAAATGGAATCATCTCAGTTGTTTTTATTAATATGATGCCAAAGTACCCCCAAAAGGCTCTTAAGGCAAGCCAAGTCTACACGTGGAATACTTAAGACACTGAGAATAGATAGACAAGTCATGATGAAGCAATCATGTCCAGAGACTTGTTCTGTGCCATGATCAAGTCAGCACCTGAGCTCAATCTCAAGAAGAGGTCCACTTTCCTCCACTAATATCTCAGGTCACCCAGAATTCCCCCCTCCAAAAACCCACTAGATTCTCCCTTCCCCCATGACCCAATATGACACTGGAAAATACAGAAGAACATGTGTTGGTGAAAGAAAGACCTAAAGTCCATATTCTCAAATAGTGTGCCCTCCCCAACTCCAGCATAAGCAATTATAGAGAGATAGAGAGATAGAGAGAGATAGGATAGAGATAGGATAGAGAGGTGAGGTAGAAGTAGAGGTAGAGATGAGATAGAGAGATAGAGATAGAGATAGAGATAGAGATAGAGATAGAGATAGAGATAGAGATAGAGATAGAGATAGAGATAGAGATATATATAGAGAGGCAGTGGGCAAGAGAAGAGTAGACAGATAACATGATTCTTCCAAGAATCATCACTTTGTTTACAAGTGTTCTATTATTCTACCTACCCATTCATATGAGTACACACTTTCTGGCCTTTATTAGCCAGTTCTAGGGATTGTCATAGAAACTATAAACTCCCATGTTGCTAGTGGACCAGAAACTAACTACAGAAATGTATTATGGTGAGATGGAAATGAAGGTAGCTTGCAAGGACTAGAAAAATGGCTTATAAACTTGTTCAAATCAATCTGGGCCTGGAGGGTCAGATACACTGAATATTGATCACGCATAGACATTCAGGAAAAGGAGAAACAAGGTTTACCTCAGGACTGAGGAAGTTGGTGACATGTGCCATGAAATCTATAGAGGACCTGAGTTCAGATCCCCAGAATCTACATAAAGCCAGGACACAGTGTCTTTAATCCTGGTGTTTTCTTGGAATGTGCAAATGAACAGTCTCTGGAGCTTAAAGGCCAGCTAGACTCTATTCACAATGGTAAGTAACAAAGACAGAAGTTCTTAAACCAAGAAGAAGGTGAATGCCAACACTTGAGCTTGTCCCTTTGCCTTCCTTGTACTCCATGGAATATGTACAGCAGCACTCACACACATGTACATGCACATGTACTTCCACACATAAAGGTAGCAAAATTGTGGGGGCAGGGTGTCACAGATCTAGGAGACAGAAACACATCTTCTCTGTACTCCATCAGGGCTCAAGAGGTAACAAAATCCAATGACATCCATGGACTACGAGCATCAGGCTCCTTCATGGAGGTAAGCCCATGGCCCTACAAGTGGACATAGAGACTACTGCTAGGACAAACACTAGCTGCTGTTGTAGTCATTTTTCATTCCAATCTGGGGGTTCCACCCCACCGTTGACCATTTAGTTCCTGAATAAAAGACACAAGAGCTGGGCAGACATCTACCCTCTATGCTATTAGAATCTACTTTCCTATAGATAACTTTGAGTTATTACTTACTATGTTTCATCTGGGCTGCTCTGAACTCCAACTGGCCAGTCCTCAGGGCCATGTTTTCTTGACTCCTAATCCATGGCGGCTTTTCCTCCATTCTTTTCTTCCCCCTCTCATATTTCTCACCTGACTCCAAGCCTAGTAACCTTAAACCATGTCAATGTCTCTTCTGCCTAGCGAATGGCTCTTGGTATCTTTATTTACCAATCAGAAATGACTTGGGGGCAAGGTCACATAGCAGTCACTTGAGTCTACTGTGGACTCTCTCGTCTCTGGGACAACCAGGTCTTAGCATTAAGGTACACAGCAAAAGACCAGACCTCAACAGGCTGTATTTGAAAACAGTTACTGTAGCTGCTGAACTAAAGAAGAGCCAAGTTTCACAGTGTCTGTGAGAGAACAAGAGTAAGTAGGAGGCACAGTCAACCAGCACTGTGTCTTACAGTTAGAGAGAAGCCCCTAGATGGAGCATCTGAGACATACAAGACAGCAACTTCCAGAAAATCTGAAGGCCAACCCTTACCTATCCCAGGGTGCTGAACAAGGTTTGGGAGAAAGAGAGCTTGCAAATCAAAAAGATGCAAGCATTCTCCTCTCCCTAACACCTCTAGCCCCTGAGAGCATCTTGCATTTCCAAAGACAGGCTTTGGAGTTCTCATATGCAAGCACAGCCTGTATGCTATGCTGTACACCACAGTTCATAGTCAAGAGCAGAGATCTGAATTTCCACAAAGTCCTTTCCATTAGCATAGTAAGACAATAAAGGAAGTTAGATTATTATTTTTTTTTAACATGAAGTGTATGCTGGAGCCAATGCTTGAGCTTGCAAGAGTTAATTTTTAAGTACTACATTGAAGAATTTTTATGAACTTGCTGTTCATTGATATCTTGAAATTAGTCATGGTGAAAACATCTGAGCTATGAAGTTTGTTTAGAAAGCCCTAGATAAAAACATCTCTCGGGAATCTTTCAGATTTATAAGCACTCTAAATTAAATTTTAAAAAATGGCAACAGAATCTCTCTACCTAGCCCTGGATGTCCCAAAGCTCACTTATCAGACTAGCCTCAAACTCAAGAAATCCAGCTGCCTCAGCTTCCCAAAGGCCTGGATTAAAGGTGTGTACCTATAGGCCTGGCTTTTAAATACAAAATGTAAGGACTTTCCTCTGGTCTCCCTGATGACAGTTGATTTTGAAGGAAATAATGATAACATGTTTAGGTTTCGCTGTATTAAGTAAAAACATTTTATCAGGTGCAATTTAACTCAGGGCTTAGTGGAAACTGTTCGAAACTTGGATGTGTGAATCAGCACTACCCCAGAAAGGGACTCCCCCTGAAGGTTCATCATGAGCCAAACACACCTTAATGAGTATTCCCCGGGGGACCACTGTTTCTCCCTGTTACCCTGTGAGCCTAGTAACAGCTGTAGTTCAGTTTAGTCAGTTTTTCTCTTCAAGGTGGGTAGACTGGTCTTAATACAGACGGCACTTCCTCGGCTTGTTTCTTGAGATGGTATCTCACTCTGTAGCCTAGGCTGGCGCTGAACTTGCTTTCCTCAGTCTACTACCAATTGCAGAGACTGCAGCGAGTACGGCCACACTCAGCAAGGTCCTGAATTTGTTTTCTTTCTTTTTATTTTAATCACCTGTTCTCTGGACTTGGCTGAACTTGTTTCCACTAAAAACACAGATGATTTTGATGCATTTGTGCATTTACTAATTCAACGAATATTTCTACTGACTGCTTGGCTCTGCAGAAAGAAAAAGATTAGGAATAGAACCAGTTTATAAGGCTGAGTAATAATAGACTTTCTCAAAGTAACTAGAGAAAAAGTCACTAAATTATTCAATTTTTCTCTGGATTTCATTTTGTGATTTGAGACCACTAAAATTACCTTTAATAAAACCAAATATTAAGTCTCAAAATTGCTTCTCTGCTTTTATTCTCCAGGTCACAGCCACAGAATCCTTTTGTAAGAGTATAGCTGGGCGTGCTGTCACACATCTGTAATTCCAGCACTTGCGAGACAAAGACGAAAGGCTCAGGGGTTCCTGGTAATCCCTGGCTACCTAGAGAAATGGAGGCCAGTCTATGTTCCATGAAACAAAACAAAGGCCATAATTTAGGATTGATGGCATATGGAGGTAATTACAGATCTCTGGAAAGTTGAGACAGGAGGATTAAGAGTTTGAGGCTAGTCTAGACTACATAGTAAGTTCTGATCTATCAGTCTGACCTACATAGCAAGACTCTAGCCTAGCATAACCGTCATCAGAGAGGCTTCATCCAGCAACTGATGGAAACAGATACAGAGACCCACAGCCAAACATTAGGTGGAGTTCAGCGAATCCTATGAAAGAAGGGGAGAATTGTAGGAGCCAAAGGGGTCAAGGACACCAGAAGAAAACTGGCAGAATCAACAAACCTGGGCTCATAGGGGCTCACGAGCCTGCATGAGACTGACCTAGACCCTCTCTCTGCATATATGTTATGGTTGTGTAGCCTGGTCTTCTTGTGGGACTCCTAACAGTGGGAGCAGGGGCTGTCTCTAACTCTTTTGCCTGTTTTTGAGGTTCCTTTCTTCCTACTGGGTTTCCTCATCCAGTCTCAATGTGAGGGGAGGTACAGTCTTACTGCAACTTGATGTGCCATGTTTTGTTGATAACCCTGGGAGGCCTGCCCTCTTTCTGAAAGGAAGCTAAGGAGGAATGGGTGAGAGTGGGGCACTGAGAAGGGAAGAGGAGGAGGGTTGAGATGTAATATATGAGAGAAGAACTAACTTTTAAAAAATTTTAAAGAAAACAAAACCTCTGGGTACAAGAAAGTCTCAATGCAAACCGAATCGATTGTCCAAGTTGCTGGCACTGCCTCTTCAGGATCCTGAAGTTCAGAGATGGAATGGAGTCTCTCAGCCGTTGTCACACAGTTAGAATGTGAGCAAATCTGGTATGTTCTTACAAGTGTCACCTTAGTGTCAGGGACCAAAGTTTTCCTAGTGTCAGCATCATTTTTTTTTTATTTTCAAAATAACCCCTTGAGTCAACACACCATCAGCTCTCTGTCATCAGGTCTACAGGAAAGGAGACCTAAGTCTTGAGACTAGAGAGCACGTGAGAGTGTAAGAGGATTGTGAAAACTTCTCTTTTCACCAGCTGCCCCCAATATGGTCAGGGCCCTTTATTCTCAGTCCTTGTGGATTAGCTTCTCAGGTGGAGACCATCGGGTGAGTACGTAGACCAGGAGACAGGCCCAGGTTCCTCAGACTGGTGAATTGTGGGTAACATTCTCTCTCTTCCCTTAAACACTTTGCTTTTGTTGAGACAGGGTCTCTCTCTGTAGCCTGGGCTATTCTGGAACTCAACTATGTAGACCAGGCTGCCCTGGAACTCACAGAGTTCCACTTGCCTCTGCTTCCTGAGTGTTGGGATTAAAGAAATGTACCACCACACCCGGTTCTCACTCAAACCTTTTATCACACTGTTTTTAAGAAACAAAACAGCATCATTTGGGGGTTCCTGTTTTTCCTAACCGCTTTTTTTTTTTAATTCTGGGGTTATCTCATGAACTCTGGACAGGGAAGCCTAGAAGATTTGTCACATTTGTACATAGTTCCCTGGGAAGGAAGAGTCAGGAGTGGCCACCGCACAGCCAAATGTATGCACATACAAAGTCAGGGAGCATGGGTTACAGACAGTGTCTCCTACTGTGATTTCAACATACATCTGGTCCTCATGACACAAGCTCAGAACAGCACGTTCCAGAAGCTTCTCAGGTAGTGACTCATCTTCAGTGTTTGAAATTTGACACTACAGAACACTTAAAATTAAAAATTAACTTAAAAGCATATAATCTGTTGGCTTTCTCTGACTTAAAAATTTTCACTCACATGAATATATGAGGAAGAGTCTGTCTCCCATTAAGGATTATCTGGGAAATGTGTCTTCTTGACAACACTGAAAGAAAAGTAGTATGAGGGGAAAAGAATGTCCATTTAGCTCCTAAAGACATGCATGGTGGTCCTTCCACCGTTACTAGGCATCCTCTAAGATGCAAAGGAAAATACTCGTCAACGATGACTGTAATGTTTAAATACTGTCAAAAGGACGGTGCTGTACAGCAGAAGAAACTCTTCAGGCTATCGTAAACTCGATCCCTTTTTCTCACCAGCCAGGTCCCATCTCTTACTTTAATTCTTTTTCCATAAATAAAGATTGATGACACACAAACGGTTCTGAATACCCATTCGTACACTGCTCCAGGTGGCAAAGCGACTGTAATGAATACGGGAGGCCTGCTCCCTGAAAGCTGCCTGTCACGGGATGTC
The DNA here is from genome assembly GCA_021653895.1 of Mastomys natalensis. NCBI lineage: Eukaryota > Metazoa > Chordata > Mammalia > Rodentia > Muridae > Mastomys > Mastomys natalensis. The sequence continues at coordinate 23,905 of JAJTUV010001812.1, read as the reverse complement.
TGCCCAAATCCTCCAGGTGGTGTTTGTACAGACAAGATCTTTGAAAAGCTGTTACCTATGTCAATGAAGAGAGGATGGCCCTGTCTGCCCAGTAACAGGACACATACAGACACCAGATACACGGCACAAAGGAGATTTAATATCCAGAAGGGGTAAGCTTGGGGGTGGGGGGGGGAGAGCAGCTGCAAAGGCCCACAGCAAGCAGCAGTAGCAGCAGCAAGGGCAAAAAGCAAGCAAGCAGGGAGTAAGTGTCTTTTGCAGAAATGAGTTTTTAGGGAAAAAAGGAGAGAGTCGGTGCTTGGGTAGGTTGGTAAGTCCTAATTGGACACATTAGCCAAATAGTGTATTTTGATTGTTGGACCTTGGTGTTTTGTCTCAGGAATGAGTCCATAGCCAAATAAGGGAGTAGACCTTGGGGGCTAGCTTTAGGAATGCATTCTAATGGTTTTTAGCAAGGGGGTAGGGAGAGAGAAGGGTAAAAGGCAAAGCTTGTCAGAGCCATGTTTGCTATGTTCAGGCCTGCTAGAGCCCTTCACTCAGGTTCTGTCTGACAGTTATAAAATCTGTTGACTATTTTGTCCTGTCTGGATCCCTGAGACTCCATAAAACCAGATTCCCAAATGAGATTGCTAATGGCACTGACTCCCTTGGGTTGTGTGTCCTCTGAGTTTGATACAATATAAGGGGAGAAATGGAAACGCACAAGAAGTACTGCCACTTAATTTAGAGAGATTCTTGAACTGTGCTATAAAGAGCAGATTTCATTAAGAGGAAGTTTCCAGAGAGCATTTGATGGAGAAGGAACTGGGTGCCACAGGGAGGGGCATAGACAATAGGGACTTTTACAGCCAGACTCTTCGTGATAAAGGAGAGAAATGAAAGTCGGGAACAGAAACAATTAAAACTTCTACAAAGAAATGAAGAGGGAAGAGAAGCAGAGGGCCAGGTGGAGAGGTCTGTGTGTTGAACAGCCATACTTTATCAGAAGCCATCAATAAGGAAAAGGGTAATTTATTGAAGTAATCTTATTGGGGGGGGGGTTCTGCCCCACTCTTTCCCACTTAGCACCCTAGTAAACAACAAAAGACATCAGAATGTATTAACAAAGCTAAACTGGGTAGGTTCTGAGACTATTGTAACCTGGCTTGCCTACCAATAATCAGATAAATGCCCTATTACTTGTCAACTGAGTCTCGCTTGCTTTCATGTGTCCTCAATGTGAGCTACTTTTGGTCACGTGCTCATGGTCCATCCTGCCTCTTGGTGATCTCTTTCTTCCCCTACCTTTCTCCTTCTTTGTTGTGGTCCCTACCTGAGACCCCCCCTTCTTGGTTTCAAGTCCTACCTTCCTCTCTCTCCAGTCCAGTCACAGGCTCTAACCTTTTTTTGTCCAATCAGACATTATTGGGGAGCGTTCTTTACAGCACATTGGTCAATACAATGCCCATGTCCAGACTGCAGCTAATCTTGGGGCACTCAGCATCTGAATACACAGCGCACAAGACCAACCCCAACTATAACTGCTGTTACAAAAATTGGTCAGGGGCCATTGGTTTGGACTGACCTCCTTTACTAAGCCCCACATGGAGTCACCAAAGCTAAGGTTCTACACTCCCAAAGCAGGTAACAACTAAATCAACACACAACGCAGCTTCAGGTGGCAGACAAGGCTGATTCCAACCTTACAAGGAGAGAAACTTTGAACCAATCAACTTTTTCTTTTTCTATTTCTGTTTTCCTGGGCCTTTAATCTTCCACCACGTTTCTTCAGTCAGATCTACAGAACCTATTCAGAACTCATTTTGCTGTAGAATGAAGTGTTGCACAATTCCAGAGTCACAAGAAACACTACCAAAGATCATTAAGTGTATAGTAATTTTGTCTTTAGACATAGCAGACTTGGTCCCTTACATCAGAGTTAGTCTAAGTGTTTCACACTCGTTATAAACAGTTAATATTCACCAGGTGTTTCCAACGTGCAGCCACTATTCTAAGATTAGTACACACATCAGTCACTGTGTTTAACCCTAGCAACAACCAGATCAACAACACCACGATGTTGTCTTGTGCAATTTACAAGTTTTCAAAGCCGGGAAGAGATAAGACCAGGATTCTAGGCCTAGCAGTCTGGCTTTGAACTTGACCTCTAACCTCTACACAACTGTTTCCTCAGAATACCTGATCAATGTCAATAACGCCAGTGCTCAAGTCCTTAAGGCTTCTTTTTCCTTGATGTGTGGAGGAAGGACCTCTCCTCGCCCTGGGAGGGAGATAAATATGGGGTGATTCTGCATATGAGCCTCGGAATGTGCCTATCTTCTCTGGATCTGCTCATAAGGACATTTACGCACTCTCTGTTCCGTCTCTAGAAGGTCAAGGGCAGAGGCTATTGAAGGGCTCTGAGGCTCTTGAAGATGGGGAAATAGTAGGCAGGGGCTGGCTCAGTTCCCTTGCCAAACCCTCGATTAACCTTTAGTGTTTTCAAGAACTAATGTGTGAAACATCAAATGGCTGAGGTGCGAGAGTTATTTCAAACAGTTATGACTCAACCTCACTCTGATCATTATGATGGCTGGGTCAGAAATGATTCTAACAGGTTACTTTTATCAGTGTGCTTTCAATACAAGATGTTATGAATAAGCATTAGGACTCCTTGTAAAATCTAAGTATAAAGAAGAATTTCAGTGAGAGCTGAAGAGATGGCTCAGCATTTAGGAGCACACACTATTCTTCCAGAGGATCTGAGTTCAGTTCCCAGCACCCAAGCCAAGTGCCTCACGAAGGCCTGTAACTCTAGCTGCAGAGAGGTCGGACATCTTTGGCCTCTCTTGGCACTTGCATTCAGGACCCTCTCCCTCTCCTTCACACACACACACACACTTAAAAATAAAAATAAATATTTAAAAAGAAGAATACAAAACAAAATAGAGGTTAGTAGCTTTGACTACTTCAACCTGGCTAACCAGGAAGCACCACACTGTTGAGGGTTGAGGAGACTCTCTGCACAGTGCAAAAGTGAATCTGTTAATATTGTCATCCTGAAACTGGGTTAGGGGATCCCCAAGTCCAAAGTGGATATCCTCATATTCTGGCTGTCGCTGTCCTCAGGATCCCTGTTGCAGAAATATCAGTGAGACAGACTCCAGGATTTGACAATGAGGAGTTTTCTCAAGGTCAAGCTCCATACACTTACTGTGCTCAGGGTTTGTTTCACTCTCTAGGCCCTGGACTACCAACCACAGACAAATGAACTCAATCTCTCTAGCTAGGGAGGGTCAGGACTTCGGGAGGAGGAGAAACAACAATAGGGTGTGGTTCAACTCTGGAATGAATACTCTCCAGACTCCCTGGGGAGACAGGGCCCTTCTCTCTCCCTCTCCCAGCATTCACTGTAATGCACACTGTCATTAGCTTCTGAAGAGCAGGCAGAGGCAGTTAGATAATATTCAATAGGGAACTGAAAAGGAAAGAAAAAAAGAGATGTAAATGGAGTGTGGCCATGTGTTATTTCTCTGTTTTTCTGCCTTAAAGATGCTAGAAAGAACATTCTGGATTTATCTATGTCATGTGTATAGGAAGGGGGAAAGTCCCACAGGTGTAGAGTCTTGGCCCTAGGAGGACTAACATTTCAGAAGCCTGTAAACAAAATCTCTGAACAGATCAGGAGCCAGATGGTCTCTAAATGGGAGTTAAATGATCCTGTCTAAAATAAGGGCAATTTAAAAATTCTCTGCATTGAGTGTCCCCGGCTTGGCTTTTGGTCAAGTAATGCAGTTGTTTAGGCTGCCAGGTTGACATTTAATTAGGAAAAAAAAAATAAGTAATATAACCCTCCTTGTATAAGCTCTGCAAGAAGCAACCAGTCATTCCTGTCCCGAGTGCTGCCCAGCAGCAGAGGTGTCCTGGGTGTTTTAAAATAGTCTGATGTACATCTTGTAAGACAGATATGATTTCAGTATATTTGATGAGTAGCCATCAGAACCACAAAACCATAGAATGGAAGTGCGCAGAGAACCTAGAGAACCTGTGGAACTTCCTTTTCCCAGTTCTGGTCTGTACAGTGAATATGTCTTTAAATATCCCAGCAACTGTGAAAGCCCCAAATTTTAAAAAGACAGGTTTTTCTTTTTCCCTTTAAACACCTGGTAAAACTACATAAAATTTTAATTTTCCCTAAAAAACCCAAGGGGTTTACGATGGGTTTTAACCCCCTTTAAAAACCAAAAGTCCCCATAAAACAAAAAAACCCAAAAGTATTTTTTAAGATTTAAAAACCCCCTTTTTTTTCCTTTCCCCTTCCCCTTTCCTTTCCCTTTTTTTCCCTTTTTTTTTTTCCCCTTTTCCTTTCATCTTTTTTTTATCTTCTTTCTTTTTAATTCCTTCTTTTTCTTTTTCTTTTTTTCTTTTCTTTTTTTTTCCCCTTCCCTTTTCCTCCTTCCCCCTCCCCCTTTTTTAAATTTCTTTTTCCCCGGTTTTCTTGTCCCCCCCCCTTTTTGGTTTTACCCCGTCTTGCCTTACAAAAAATTTTAAAATTTTAAAGCTATTAATTTTTTTGGGTTTTGAAAAAAGGGAATTTTTCATTTAAAATTTTTTAAAAAGGAACAAATCGGGGTGTGGGTGTTTTTTTTCCCAATTTTTTTGTTTTGTGTTGTTTTTTATTTTCGAGATTTGAACCCGGGGGCCCCCACATGCTTCAAAACCCAACCCCTTTTTGACCAAAAAAAAATTTTGAGGGGGGAAAGGGGTTATTTTGTTTCCCCCTTTTGGGTTTAATTTTTAAAAAAAGAAGAGGGAAAGAACTAAAAACCCGAGGAGGGGGTTTTAAAAGGGGGTGCGCAGTGGTTTTATTTTCTGTTTAAAAATTTTTTTCAAAAATTTTTCCCTTTCTTAAAAAACCCCCAAAATTCTTAAATTTTGCCCCCCCCCAAAAAAATTTTCTTTCCTAAATTTTCCCCAAACAAAAAATTTTCCCCAAATATCTTATTTCATTTCCTTAAAAATCAAAAAACACCTCCTCAAAAATTTTTTTTATCAAAAAAAAAAAAAACCCCCCAAAAAAAAATCTAAAACCCCCAAAAACCACAAAAAACCCACAAACCCCTACCCCCCCCTTTAATAACATCCCTTTTTTAAATCCCCCCAAAAAAACCCCCTTTCCATAAAAATTTTAAAAAATTTTTTAAAAAGGAAAAACAATTTTTTCCAAATTTTTCATTTAAAAATTTCTATCAAAAACCCCTTTAAAAAAAAATTTTTTAAAAACCCTTCCCCCCGGATACCCTTTTTGTAAAAAATTCCCCCTTGCCTATAGGTCAAAAATTTCCAAAACTTATTGTTTTTGGGTTTTTTTTTTTTTCCTTATAAAATTTTCCCCTTTCAAAAATTTAAAGCTGCCTTTTCCCCCAAAAACTTTGAAAACATGCAAAAAAAGGGGAAAAAAATTTTTTTTTCCCCTTTTTAAACCCCTTAAAAACTGGGGTTTTAAAATTTTGGGGGGGTTTACTCCTCCTTTGGGGGGGGCCCTTTTAAACCCCCAAACCGCCCCCCCCCCCTTTTGGGGTTTTCTCTTGGGCAAAAAAACCCTTTTTAAATAAGCCCTTTTTCCCCAGAGTCTCCCCCCTGAGACAGAATTTAAAAAAAAAGAAGGTTCCCTTGTTTTCCCCCATGGTAATTTGGGGGAAATTTTTTCCCCCGGACCTCAGAAAATAAATTCCCCCCCGCCCCGGGTTTTTTCCCCCTTAAAAGCACCCCCAAAATTAGAAAAAATATTTTCCCCCCCCCCACCCTTAAAAAACCTAGAAGCCTAGAAAAGGGGGTTGGGGGTTTTTAACAAACATTTTGCTTTTCCAAATTTTTTAAAAAAAAAATTTGGAACCCCTTTTTCGGGGGAAGGGGGGGGTAGGCCCTTTTGGGCCCTAACCCCCCAAAAAAGGGAAAATTCTTGACCGGGGGGTTTTAAAAATTTTAAGGGGGGAATTTTTTTTATTTAGAGATTTTTTCCCTTAAAAAACACCCTTGGCCGGGGTTTGTTGGTAACCCCTTTAAAAAGGGATTGGGGGGTTTTCCCAAAAAAGGCAGTTTTTTTGATTTTAAAAAGGACCCCGGTTTCAAGTGATTTTTTGGGAAAGGGGGGGGTAAAAAAAAACCCCTTTTTGAAACAATCAAACCAAAAAAAAGCACTCTTTTTTGGGGGGAAAATTAAAATTTTTTTAATTTGGGGTTTTATTTTAAAAAATTTTGTGGGGAAAAAATAAGTTTTTTCCGTCTTTTTGGGTCAAAAAAAATTTTTAAAAACCCCAAAAAGGGGGGTTTTTTTTTTAAAAAGGGGAAAAATTAAAAAAAAGGGGGAAAAAATTAAAAAAACCCCCCAAAACCAAAAAAAAAAAACAAAAAAAACCCAAAACCCCCAAAATTTTTTTTATAAAAAAAATTTGGGAAAAAGAATTTTTTTAACTAGGAAATTTTCTCGGGGTTTTTTTCTTTCCCCTTTTAAAATTAAAAAAAAAATAAGTTTTTACCTTTTTTTTTTAAAAAATATTTTTTCCCTTTGTCTTTTTTGGTGGTTTAAAAGGAAGCTTTTTTTTTTTTTTTTTTTTTTTTTTTTGGTTTTTTTGGGAAAACAGGGGGTTTCTCTGTGGGGGGTGGGGGTGTGGGGGAAATCACCTGTAGCCAGGGGGGCCCCGAACCCGAAATCCGCCTGCCTCGGGCCCCCCAAAAAGGGGGGGAAAATTTAAAGGGGGTGCGCCACCCCCGGGCCCCCGGGGTTAAGGAAGCTTTTGGGGTATACAATTTCCTTCATGAAACAAAAGGGGAAAAGGGTTAAAAACCCCGGAAACATGCTTTCTGAAAACCCTTTTATCTATGTTGTGAAAAATGTTTTTTTTTAGTCCCCCGGATAGGGGGGTTTTTTTTTCAAGTATGAAAGGGGCTTTTAAATTTTTTACAGCCTTCCCAGATACGCTCAAAATACCAGGTATGGAAATATTTCTCCAGGCAACCCCCGAGATTCCACTAATCACAAATACTACTTCACTTGCCCCACATTGTTAGCATTCTGTCTAAACTCCACCCCCACAGTAACCTGGCAATAGCCGTAGGCCTGCCTGCTATAAAGGGCTGCTTGCCCCCTCCTCCTCTCTTGCTCTGCTGCTCCTTGATCTCTTGCCTTCTTGCTCTCCCTCTGTCCCCTCACCCTTTCCCCTTTCCCTTCCCCCTCTCTCCACATGCTCATGGCCAGCCTCTACTTCTCTGCTCTCTCTGCCTCTCTCTGCTCTACTACCTTCTTAACTTCCCTTCCCATGCCTGAATAAACTCTATTCTATACTCTACCGTCCTGTGGCTGGTCCCTCAGGGAAAGGGATGCCTCTGCATGGACCCGATGAGACATCCCCTTCCCCCATACCTCACCACACCCCCACAGAACATATTCTATATCTCTTTATATTTTTATAACACATTAACAATGACCTCCTTTGACTCAAGACTGCATTCCTAAAAGCAACCCAAAAGTTAGCTTATTCATTTATTATTCATCTGATTATTGCAGATTGAAAACAGTGCAGATCAACAAGTTAAAAACAGTTCCTGAACAACTCTACTGTTACCAGGCACTATTCTGCCATCAACATTTCCAGAAATTTAGTGAGTGACTGATGCCAGTGGCCAATATATATCAAATACAACCAGGAAATCCATCATCCTGAAGTCACTATTGCACAAAGTTGATGCTTCGTCTTGTGGTATTTATGTACCAGACCCTAGACCAGTGATTCTCAACTTGTGGGTCTTGACACAGGAGTTGCAGTTCATATATTTACCTAGGGTGTAGACTGATGACCTCACGTTGACACTGAACTGAAGGGAAAATGTGAAAATGATTTTATTTAAACCTTTCAGTGAAAGAAAAAAGAAAATGATTTAGATATTGTCCCCTTTCCTTGGAAAATAGCTTGGCCCACAGCAGATGCTCGGTGCTGTGGTCCTAGCAGTGAAATGAACATGAGAACAAAGCCTTTGTTGTTTTCAGGATAGGTCATTGAAGAACTAAATCCACACTCATTTCTCCAGGAACTCTTTGTAGCAGCACTGTGCAGGGTACTGAACATTGTACTGTCTACCATCCTGGTCCTACCCTTGAGGAGCTCATATATGTCACAGAAACAAGCTTTTCTTATCACCCTCTATTTTGAGAGACTTTCCTGGGGCATTCTGTAGTCTCCAGAAGAAGCTAAAAGTCGAGAGAAATTTTAAGAAAGAATTACATGTTTAACCTGGGATCATTGTAAATTAAGAAGAAATGGAGATGAGAAAAGTTGGGGGAGTGCACACAGGAAAGCTGGGAAATGAGACAGTAATGTACAAAGACTGCAAATCGTTCAGTAATGTTGGTGGAGATGGGTGAGAGTAAGGGATTGTAAGCAAGGGACACATGGAAATTCTTGAAGACTATTTTGTGCGATTCGGTCTTTGTTGTAAGGATTACCTTCTGTCAACAGGTTTGTGTAAACGAGGATCCAAGTAACAGATAAGGGTGTTTAAAAGCACTGGTTACAGTGTGAAGAACAGAAAGGAAAGCAACAAAAACGGGGTTAGGAAGACTAGAAGGTTGTCATGTTCACTAGTAGGAAAAACAGTAACCAGATGGGATGGAGATATGCAAGAGGTAATATAGTCGGTAGACTTAAGGAATATGGCACAGGAGGCAGCAAGGATAGTTTGGGATTCTTGTGGAACCATCCCCTGAGAAAAGGGTGGCAGTTGAGAACAGTCTAAGGAATGGCAGCCATGCCTCTGTGTAGGAGATGCCCATTCTGGAATGTTGGAAGTAGCTCTGTGTTCTGTAGTCCAGATAAATTACTGAACTTTGGTTTCAACTTCGTTTCACTGTTTTGTTGTGTTGTTGCTGCTGCTGTCTGTTGTCATCATCATGGTCATCGTCATTGTTGTTTTAGATAAGGTCTCCATATATAGCCCAATGCCTCAGCCCTTTAAGCACTGGGATTACAGATCTATGCCACCATAGTGAGTCCAACTGCCGAACTGTCCATGAATTCTACATATGAATAGAAGAACCCCCAGAGGGTTCTATAAAATTGTGGTGGAAAGACAGATGCCACAAAAGCCGAGTCATTTTTTCACAGTCACCAGTATCATATGCTGCCTAAAGCCCAAGTTAGACAATGCTGGTGGGAAAGCGCTTTAATATAGCAGAGGGTTATTAACGCTGTGGAGAAGGCTCGGCGGGAAAGAGTGCATGCGCATGGCACAGGACTGGAGTCCAAAACCACAGAACTCATACAACTGGAAATAGTCACTTGTGTACCTATAACCCAGCACAATGGGAATCTCAGAGGCTTTCTGACCAACAGCCTAGCCAAAAAGCAGTGAACTCCATGTCAAGTGGGAAACCCCATCTCAAGAAATAATGTGGAGTATGACAGATACAATACAGGGGGATGGGGAGAGAGAGAATGAATGAATGAATGAATGAATGACAAAAAATAAACATTAAGACAACACCTATACAACTCATTGAACATGGAGAACATGGGCTGGTGACTGTCTAGACCCTTTCCTACTACGGACTAGTATTCATGGAACTAGAGGCACTTGCATACTACCAAAGGGAAAAGGTAAATATCAACCCACCTACACTGATCTACAATGAAGCCTTCCTGCAAGATGCACTAGGTCCATAGTGACACAAAGCCTGTGGACGTAACTACCTAATATCCGATTGGATTTAGGACTCATTTCTTGAGATAGAACCTATCCTTGCTACTGCTCAAGTGGCCAAGACCCTGAGACTAGATAGCCCAGGGACCTAGGGGAAAAAACAAATACTACTGTTTGTTCTGCTAAAGGAAGGAAGCCATGATTCCTAATGACACTCTATGTACTCAGAGTACACTCTGCTGTACTCATAGATTAGTACCCCATGCAGCCATCACTGGAGAAGCTTCCTCTTGTGGTAGATGGAAACAAAGACTGAGCTCCTCAGCCAGATGATATGCAGAGAGTGAGAGACCTTGAAACACTCAGTTCTGAATGAGTTCTAAATATCTCTATCAAATGCCTCCCTCAGTGTCAGGGGCATCCCTGCTCACACTGAAGGCCTAAATCAGCAATAGGCCTGACATACATGCCTGCTAGCACCAAGTCTTGGGTCTCTGTGGAAAAACAGTGAAACAGATAGCTATAAGCTACTGTAAACAAGCAGCTTTGGTGGAAGGCTGCCAAGCCTGAGTAGTTATAGACCTTGTAGATAGGTAGCATTGGTGGACAGTACCAACTTAGATAAAGACAAGTGAATCATAGGCAGAGTCATAGTGACATGTCCCCTGAACCTTCATCCCCCTGATACTCTGTTCTGGAAGATATCTGTACTCCCCCTGAATACCCACATTCCTGTGTCATCCCCTTCCCCACATCCTGCTTTTTTTGTGTATATAAGCCCTGTGTGAAAAAGTAAAGATTACGATCTGATCAGACTATAGACAGATCGTCATTCCTCGTGTCCTTGCCTGCTATACCACCCCCACCCCGCTCTCTTTCAGGGGTCCCTGGACCCCTGTTTAAGTCCTGCAGGACAGGACACCTCAGGCCTCAGGGAACTTTGTGGAAGCAGAGGCAAAAAACATGCAAGAGCCAGAGGAGATGGAGGACACCAAGAAAACAAGGCCTTCTAAAAACAGCAGGGTTGACAAACACACGAACCCATAGAGACTGTGGCAGTATACACTGGTCTGCACCAAATGGGGTCTCAGTTTTGTGAGGAGAAGTGGACACAAGCCCCCATCCTCAACCCAGAAGCTTCTTCAATTGATAACCATTTGCAAATGAAAAATGAGTTTTCTGCAATAGAGATACAAACCACTCACTAGGGATACAAATCAATCTTTTTTTAATTATGTATTTTATGCATATGAGTGCACTGTAGCTGTCTTCAGACACACCAGAAGAGGATATTCAATCCCGTTACAGATGGTTGTAAACTACCATATGGTTGCTAGGAATTGATCTCGGGACCTTTGGAAAAGCAGTAAGTGCTCTTAACCGCTGAGTTCTCTCTCCAGCCCAGCTATAAACCAATCTTAAGATCTGGCTCCATGCCCAGCATCTTTGAAGACCCTTGTGTCATAATATTTTGTCAGGGTATTATTTTATCATTACAGGATCTTTGCATATGTTATGACTTCTGGTTTTAGTTTTTGGGAGATTCCTGTGAGCGTAGACATGTGTGTGTCTGAATGTATATAAGTGTCTGTATATGTGTATATATGTGTGTATATGTGTATCTCTATATTTGTATATATGGATTAATATATGTGTATATATGGGTGTCTATATGTGTTTCTTGTGCTTTTTCTATGGATTTTTCCTTCTGTTTGTTTTGTCCTTCCCAGTTTGCCTGGCTTTGTTTTTATATTATTTTATTTTACTTTATTTCATTATTATTCTCTAGATGACTGTTTGTTTTCTAATCAGAGACAGAAAGGATGTGAATTCTGATGAGGGGGAGGTGGGGAGGATCTCACAATTCCTCTGAATTGTGAGAGGAAACTGTAATCAGAACCCACTGTGTAAAAAAAATCTACTTTCAATAAAAGAAAAATAGAAAAAACACACAAAAAAATCAACATTACAAGGAGGTTTCTTAGTAATATTTAGCAGGACCAATGTAGGAGGAATGTTGGCATAGAGGGCACAGCTTCCGAATGGTAAAGCGAGGAATTTTAAGGTAAGGAGTTAGTGAGAATGAGCACAGACACTTGTCTCAATAAACTTGATGTAACCAAAACAGGTAAAGTGAGCTAAGAGAATGTAGAAGCAAGGGAGGGCTCTGTGTGTGTGTGTGCTTGTGTGTGTGTGTGTGTGTGTGTGTGTGTGTGTTGTGTTGTGTGTATTTGTGTATGTGTGTTTGTGTATGTGTGTGTGTTTGTGTGTGTGTGAATGTGTGTGTGTTTGTGTGTATGTATGTGTATGTGTGTGTATTTGTGTGTGTGTGTGTGTGTGAATGTGTGTGTATGTGTGTGTGTGTGTGTGTATGTGTGTATGTGTGTGTGTTTGTGTATATGTGTGTATGTGTTTGTGTGTGTGTATGTGTCTATGTGAGTATGCACATCTCACTCCTTCTGGGTATATGTGGTGTGCATATGTGTGTGTTGTGTGTTTGTGTGTGTGTGTGTATGTGTCTATGTGAGTACGCACATCTCACCCCCCTCTGTGTATATGTGGTGTGTGTATATGTGTGTGTGTAGCGTGATTCATGTGTGAGTATACAGGTAAACATGCATGACATGTGTAACACTACAGGTGAATCTCAGGTGTCACTTCTCAAGAACTACCCACTATTTTTTTTTAAGACAAGGTTTCTCAAAAAACAAAATAAAATAATACAAAAAAGACAGGGTTTCTCACTGGCCCAGAACTCACCAAATAGGCTAAATCGATCATCCAGAGAGTCTAAGGCATCCCTAGAGTGACATTTTTGACAATTTGGAATTTTGGTTTCTTAAACACCACAGAAATATTATAAGAATATGTTTTTGTTTTAATCCCAGGTGCAGAGATATGGGCTGTCCACAGCCACAGACTATGATTTATCTCAAGTTCTAGCAGAGGCATGGTTTTGCCAACTGCAGGTTGTGTGATGTTTGAAATTCTGGGAATTTTTCAGAGGGTATATGAATGCTACAGCTCCAATAGATGGAGGTTGGTGGAGGTATTGATGGTTTCGGGGGTGGGGGGGTGTGTTTCTGGTTACATTTTGATAGTAGCTGTACTCAAAGAAGAAACTGTAATCAGACAAACAAAAGGAAAGACATTCGATTCAGAGATATTCCCTCTCTCTCTCTCTCTCTCTCTCTCCCCTCCTTCCGTCCCTCCTTCCCTCCCTCCCCCCCCTCTCTCCCCTCCCTCTATTCTTGTTTCTCTCCTATCTAGTGTTAGGGGGTAAAACTGAACGCTATAAAGGGTGGGAAAAAGAAGAAACTACAAAGTAGCAAAGACCAGTTACATGTCCCCTGTCTCTGCTTCTCCAGCACGGGATTACAGACACACACTATGACCATAGATACCATGCTTTTACATAAGAGTATTGAAGATCTCACTAAGGTCTTCACGCTTACAATGCAAGCATTTTATCAAATGTGTTGCCTCTCCTGCTCAGAGCACATTATTTTAAGGATGGGAGGAAACTGTGGGTTGTTTAAATCAGGAGCAAGTAAAGCATAAGGAGAGAGAGGAATCTCCAACAGAGTTGTCTATAAGTCCAATGCCTTGAAACTAGTTGACAGTGAGAAGAAATCACTTCAGTAGTGATGGGAAGGAGGGAGGAAATGACTTCCACAGGTAAGATTGTGGTGAGAAGGGGAGGAAGTTCCTGTCTAGTGGTTTTATTTTCTCATCAAGTAGATAAAAATTTCCCACCTAGAAAAACTGTTTTCTTTCCTCAAGTATATGTGCCAACTTTATGATCATGAATTTTCTCTGATTGTGGTTTCACCTATGAGTAAACCCAAAACTTACCATTAAATAAGCACTTGTCTTCCTTTAACAAGGGGATCTTAACACCTAGTCCCCAGAGTTGCTCAAATCAAGATTTAATGGACATCAGAGTACAGATGAATTCTACCCCAGTTGTAATGCTATGGGTTCAAAGCACCTTTATTCACTGGCTTTATATAGGGATGGGACATTCAACCTCACAAGAGACTCAAAAGATTGCAGGTACCTCTGTAGATACCAATGACCTAGACCCCATCCATCAGGAGCACCCTTAAATTTAAGTAGTTATCACAAAACAACTTTTAGCTTTCCTGTAGCAGGATATTTTCCTGCTACATTGTATTTGCAGTGGAGCTCGGTGATTGGGCAGTAGAAGAGGTAGGCGGAGTGAGGAGAGAGGAGAAAGGAAAAGGAGAAGAAAGGAAGAGCAGAGGGAGGAGAGGCTAGCAACATGGAGGAAGACTTATGGGTCTCTAGCAGGCTCAGGTAGCAATTCACATCAAAGGTTAGATATTGGATAAAAATTGTAATTGTGTGTGCATCTTGTGTATTGAGCATTTCCAAATATATAAATCTATTAGATAATCTTTAAGTTTTAAGGGTCTTCATTCTACCGAGTACAGTACAGCGAGCATGGCAGTTATTGTCTGGGGCTTAGCAGAGCACTGATCGGCGGAGGCCATCACGCCTCATGGGTCTAGGGCCGGGTGCTCCTGGCACCTCTGGCGGCTTCTGGGGGGACCACAGGGTGAAGGGGGATGGTGGGCGGTCCAGGTAGCTAGCAGCTTTAATAAATATCTCTTACAACACCTTCCTAGCCATTCTCAGCAGGCAGCTACTTTCCATCCCAGTCACAAACAACATGGCAGCCAACTTATTTGCTAGAATGTCCAAGACTCCACTCAGATCTGGAGAAGGAAGCAGGGAAGATTCTCCTCCCAGGTCTCTGTATGCTTCACAGGAGGGCGGACCCTGGAGAAGTCTACTGATTGGTCAGCAGCAGCCCTCCGCCTCTCATAAACACACCCACACCCACACACCCTTCCTGTGCTATTTGAAAGAAAAAGGAAAGGTTCAGATTCGTCCTTTAGCACAACTTCTGAAGAAAGTTATTTGATAAACTTCCACGTTGACTAATTCAAAACTAAGTAGCATTCTGACTTTGTCAGTGAAATGAAAGTAAGAAAGGAAAGAAGTGGGAAGCACAGTGGCAGAAACCGTAAACAGGACACAGAATGAGGAGGCAGCCAGAACGTGGAAGGGTTGTGCTGACCCAATCAATTGAGATGTAAAGGCGTACAGCTCTCTCCTCTGCTCTTCTTTGTCTAGCAAGCGTTTTACCATATTCCGGAAGGACAAAATGTGGTCCGCTCCACCGCTAGAAATGCAGCTATTGGAGAGACTTTTCTTGTAGAGAAGTAAATAGCAAGTACAAACAGCGAGCCAAAATCAACAGTTAGCTATGCGTTTCCAGCTGGAAAAAAAGTATCATTTCAGCGTTTTCAGCCACACCCCTCGCTGGCATGGACCCAGTACTTTTTACACCTATTTTAACCTTTTCTGACGTGACCGTAGCCCGGCATCTCTGATCCAAGTGCGGCTCTTTAGAAACCCCTCAGTCCTTCCATTTATCCTTGTCCAGCCTGCCGTGCTGCCACTGCCTAGGGAATAAAAAGTGGACGCTGCTCTTCTTCCTGACCAATCGGCTTGGGCATGTCAGTCACTGAATTCCCTATTGACATGTGGCAGACTGTGGCCCAAATCACTCATTTCCACACAAAAGCAATGAAAATTCTTTCATATGGCCCCAACCATCACCATTCTGGCAGAACAGCATTAGTGTGATTTGTTTTCCTGGAGACGGCAGGGCCAGACTGAACTGGGCTGCTGGACTGTAACTTGGAAAACAGGTTGTTTTTCTGGGGTGAATTTAGGTTTATTGAGTTTACAAAAGCTTCATTTGGAAAAGATGATGACGATTGTTCATGATAAAGCATCACAACCCTCCATCCAGAGGCTTCCCACCATAATTAAGCCTGTGTTAAGACACTAGGACTTGCTGGGCGGTGGTGGCCCACGCCTTTAATCCCAGCACTTGTGGAGGCGAGACAGGTGGATTTCTGAGTTCGGGCCAGCCTGGTCTACAGAGTGAGTTCCAGGCCAGCCCAGGCTACACAGAGAAACCCTGTTTCGAAAAACCAAAAAAAAAAAAAAAGAACACTAGGACTTGATGACTAAGGCCATTCAGCTATAAAGGACACTATGTAGTCCTGCAACATTGGAAGGCTCACTTAGGATCAATGTACAAGCAGAAAAAGAGGAACCAGGAAGAAGACTGTAGAGATAGGGTGGGTAAGCTATGTCTTTGAATTTGCATTCAATGGGAAGGAAAGAAGAACAATGAAAGAAGGTTCTGGAAGTGTAGGGAGTGGCCACCATGATTCTCACTGAGGTCAACTCCAGCTTAGAGATGTGGAGACATTAAGCAGAAACACATTTGGCCTGATTTCTTCAGTAAACCTGTCACATGGGAAAAGAAGGAAGAGAAGATAAGGGTGGAACAGCTAAACCCAGTGTGTGGTCCACGGGTTGGATCTCGTTTGAATAAACCAGTTACAAAAGACCTCCTGAGATGAATCGGTGGTATTTGGGAGTTATTTTTCATTTTAACATGATAATGATTATTATGTTTGTGAGAAAATGCTTTCATTTTTGCAGATTCATATATGCATATTTGAAATTCAATAATATTTCAGGTGAAATGTTATTTGCTTTGAAATATCTGGGTTAAAAAGCACAAAGTAAATATTGCAATAAATGAGCAATGAGTTTAGATAATCAGGATACATGAGTATTATGGGATACATGAGTGTTAGTCATACTCTCTGCTTTCTGTTTATCGAAAAATACATGATAGGAAAAGTTTAAAAAAATAAAACAAGCAGGAAGTCAAGGATAGTCTAAAAAGATTAGAAGGCCTCCGCAGGTCAGTTATTCCCTAAAATCCCTTGTACAACTGAGGGTTGGGTGCAGAAGCAAGAGCCCTCAGGCAACAAGATCCAGCTCCTTCTCCAGGAGGCAGCAGTTGACTAGCAGACAAGTATTCAGATCAATAAAGCAATGGAACAGGCCCAAGGGAGCAGGGTGGAAGGGGAGGGGGAGGAGAGGAAGGAGAAGGGGGGGAGAAGGAGGAGACAGAGACTTATAGTAGGGCAGAGAGGGCTTTGAGAGGGAAACAGACCTGAGCCAAGGCTTGCCCAATGGGAAGTCCTGTTAGGTAGAGAAATCCTTCTCTTCCAACCAGGGAGCACCCTCAGAACCTGTGCAGGGGCTGAGGAAACAGGCGGGAAAGGAGCTCTCTCTAGGGAGCATCATCAGAGACCAGAGCTTTTGAAAGCCCATTGCAGTGACTTTAGTCACTACAACCTTGAGAGCCATGTGTGGTGACACTTGTTTTAATCCCAGCAAATCCAGAGGCAGAGGCAAGCAGATCTTTGTGAGTTCAAGGCCAGCCTGGTCAACAGAGCAAATTCTAAGACAGCCAGGGCTACACAGAGAAACCCTGACTTGACCCCCAACACCACCCCAAAATGACCTTGAAGTGACATGAAATCTGAGACTGAAGAGAACACTTTGATACAACCCATTTCTCAGTGTGGTGGTTTGAATAAGAATGGTCCCTAGGCTCATGTATTTGAAAGCTTAGTCACAGGAGTGTAAATGTTTAGAAGGATTACAAGGATTATGGGGTGTAGCCTTATTGGACTAAACATGTCCTTGTTTGAGGTTTCAAAAGCTCTGCCAAGCCATCTCTCTCTCTCTCTCTCTCTCTCTCTCTCTCTCTCTCTCCTCTCTTTCCCTCTCCCTCTTCTCCTCTCCTTCTCTCCCCTTCCTCTCCCTCTCTCCTTCCCCCTCCCCATCCCCCTCTCTCCCTCTCCCTCTGTCTCCCCCACTGCCTCCCCTCCTTCCTCCCCCTCTCCCTCCTCCTCCCTCTCTCCCCCTCCCCTCCCTGTCTCTCTCCACCAGTCTACCCTGGCCTTCAGTTCAGGATGTAGCTCTCAACAACTCCAGCATTATTCATGCTGCCATGCTGTCAGAGACGTTCTGGAACTGTAAGCAAGCCCCCAATTAACTGCTTTCTTTTGTCGAGTCATCTAGCTCACCATATCATAGCAATGGAACAGTGATTAAGACACTAAAACACTCAGAAAAGCTAAAACTGAGTCACAGCAAAGCAGAGAACATTTTACACAAACAGAGAGAGCACCAGATGGGTCAAAGGTGGAGCCAGAGGCTGCATTAGTCCCCAGCAAGTGTCATTTCCTGTCCTGGTGTTCAACTCTCTGAACACTGACCTTCTAGGCATGCTTTCTGCTCTGTTTACCCAGAGGGGCCCCAAAGTCAGCCTCCATCCTTGCTGGTTTCCAGCATCCACTATCTAATCCTCATTCTCCCAAACTTAACCACTTCCCTGTGGAGGAGCCTACAGGAGTCAAGGCAGGGAGGTAACAAGGAACATCGCGTATCTGCACAGGTCTAGGCCGCAGTGTCCACACCAGCTAGTGGACCCTGCAGTTTCCGAAAGGAGTTAGAGCCAAGCAGACGGACGGAGAGTTGCTGACGTGCTCTGAGCTCGAGTGTGACCTAAGGAATCTAAAGGTTCTGCCTGAGGGCCCATCTCTCAGCCTTGGGTACAGTGTAGTCACATCTCAGTTTATGATTAGGGGAAAGGGTGTGAGCTCTGTTTTAAGATCCCTTTAATTTCTCTACAAGTGGAAGACATGGCCACTTTTTTTTTTTTTTATCTGAACCTAATTCTACATCTTCAGGTAAGGATCAGATACAGTAGCTGGGTACATCGAGAGACCCAAGAATGGGAACACAGTCACAGAGGCAGGTCCCCAGCATAGCTGACAAGCTGTACACCAAGTTCCCATTTTTCTTCTTTTGTTTCAGGACACAGACATTTGATTTTTTTTTCAAAATTTAACATGCTGATAATTCCAAACAACTATTTAGAGCTCAGTTCCCTGATGTTGTCTGTGAGACTGAACCTTTTGAGTTAGCTGATCCTCCTGCCGCCTCTGGCTCCTGAACAGAACAGAGCAGTCGGTTTTCTTTAATCCATTTTCTTTTTTTTTTTTTTTTTTTTGGTTTTTCGAGACAGGGTTTCTCTGTGTAGTCTCTGGCTGTCCTGGAACTCACTCTGTAGACCAGGCTGGCCTCAAACTCAGAAATTCGCCTGCCTCTGCCTCCCAAGTGCTGGGATTAAAGGTGTGGGCCACCACCACCCGGCTCTTTAATCCATTTTCTTGTTCTGTTTTTGTAAGGTCTCATTCTGGCCTGTACGAGCGCATTGTGACTGAGCGTAAAGAGCAGATGCTGTGTTTTCCCAGGAACTAGAGCAAAGTTGAAAGAGAAGAACCTAGAAGGCTAGACAGACAGAGGACAATGCAGGACAGTTCACAAGCAGATACACCTTGGTTTGGAAAACTATTAGAGCAGGCGGTAAAGAGTGGCTCCCTCCTGTAATTCCAGTCCAGGAGAGGCTGAGGCAGGTGGACTGCTGTGAATTGGAGGCTAGCCTGGGATACAGCATGAGTTCAGGTTAGACTGTGCTGCAGAGTAAGGTCCTGTTTCAGAATAAACACACATATGCCTATGCCATTCCTGCAGAAGTGAAACCGCTGCAAGCCCACGGACTAAGGAAGGCCTGTGGCTTGTGCAGCCCAACCTCGTGGGCTGCAGCCTCACTCACATCAGACCAGCAGGACTAAGTCTTGCCTGCCACTTAAGGGCTGCGTGACTTTTAAGGTCTCACAGTCTACTTCCGTTAGACGTGGATGATAAAGGGCTCAGGTTTCCAAAGGCCGTTATTAGGATTAAGTAAGATAATGTACGCACGTCGTGAGCACCTAGCAAAGAATAAGCACTTAGTGGGAATTATTAATGATCCTAACTAGCAGGACTAGAAAGGATCAGCAGCATTTAGATGAGTAGAAGGAGAAAAGTAACTGTGAGTGGAGCCCAGGTGGTCTGTAACACAAAGGCTCCCCGCCCACTCAGTTATGACGTCATAGGATTATGTTAGCATAGGCTAGACGCGATTTCAGGAAGCTCGGCATAGTGTGTTACCAGGCACACAAATATATTTATATATATCTCACTCTCTGCCTTTGATTTGTTCTCAGTGTTTTACTGCTTGGAGATTATAATCACAAACGCTAATCAGTCCGAATCGTAGTCTGCAGTAAAATGAGTGGGAACAGCTGATAAGTCAGTATGTGTGGTACAGGCTCACATTCTTTCTCGCCTCGACAAACAGGGTATAGGTTAACTCAGAAACAGACTGAAATGGACCAATGCCCTATTTTGAAAAATAAGATCTTCAAATCAAATGCCAAAATTACGCTTAACTTTTTTGAAGAACGGAACTTGAAGGTGTCAAGATAGCTCAGTGGGCCAAAGGAATCTGCCTCCAACCCTGATAGCCTGGCTGCAATTCCTGCGGTCCACGTGGTCCTCCGGGCAAGTTTTCCTATGATCGCCACATTTGCACTGTGATGGCCTTCCCTCTCACTAAACAACCAAAGCACTTCAAGCATAATTCAAAATCATAACAAATGATTTATATATTTTTCTTTACATTTGCATTGGTTTTATTTTAATTTTATTAAGACCTACTTTCAAAGCTACTTAATTGTATCCAGCCATTACTATTGCCTAGAATCCATAATGATCTGTCACACCAGCTGTCATAAAACTTCATTCGGTCTTCAGACGAATTCAGACGAGAGTGCATGTCAGAGAGCGTACTCACTGCCTGCAGCGGAACGAGTCATTCCAACCAATGGCACTAACTCAGCTTGAGACATACACCTTCGCTCTCAGTACTCATGCATGGACACACATACTAATATTACAAATTACCTATTGATTTTCAAAAGAATTATACAAAAAGAATAGTTTTCTCTGTAAGAAACTTCTGTTATGATGTTGATTAACAATGGGGACTGATGGAAGATAAATAGAATATCTACTATGGCAGGGATCACAATTCACATTCCACCTTTCAGGCAGCAGCTGTAGACACGTGAGTTCTTGTCCCTCAGTGGCCTTCCCGACTCTGTTTTGAAAAGTTGTTGTTTTTTTGTTTGTTTTTTTTCTAACTTCCCCCTCCTCCCATTTCTTCTGTACCACTTACTGTTCCTTCCCCCACAGTTTCCTACACTCTTCCTGGCAGTTCTGGGCCCACTCACAAGCAAGGATGACAGTTATAGAACACTTCCCGGTTTTCTCCAGAGGCCATGGTCGGAGGTTAAATAATCCACCCTAAGAGTCCAGGTTGGCTTCCCAGCCTTGGCTCAGGGCCTAACTCCCCAAGGTCACACAGGGTGTCCAGGATCCTTGGCACACACCAGCTTCCAGGGCCCTTAGAAGGAGTCATTGCCACAGCAGGAGGAGCCAGGTGACTGGGGAGCACCACAGCTCGGCTCCGGTGGAGAATCTTCCTGTGATAAACTGATTTTTTAAAAGATGATAATTCTACATTCAGTGTTTAAAGAAAAACAAAACCAACAATGGCAAAACACTGGGGGGTCAGACAAGGCTGCTTTTCTACAGATAAAGGTAGCTGGGCGCTTTCCTTTCCAGACTTGTTTGACAAATATGAATCTGAATTCCAGAGTGAAATTACAAGAAACAAAGAGGAAACTCTAAGCAAGGTCCACAGGATCAAGGTTTCACATTTAAATGAGCTTGACCTATCCTAATTTTCCCAAGTCATACAAGATTGTTCTGGAAGTACATTTTACATTTTACTCCTTAGGACTGGTTTCCCATTGGGCTTTCTCTCCTTTAAAAACGTTAAAATTCCTTATAGCTTGTCAACCCTGCCCTTCATGGAGTTATAAAGTTAGTTCTACTTGAATAAGAGAAGATTTACAGAAAATGCATTCTGGTCTGCAGACCTCCTCACAGAGCAGCGAAATTCTCACATTCCTCTCTTTTGGCCCCCAAATACTTTTCTGGAAATCCGTTTGCATGACAGCCAAGGACGCCCATATTTGGAGCCCCTTGGGCTAAGAAAGGACACAGCTTCGCTTCATGGTTAAGAAGGAAATCTAGGGCTATTATTTCTTCCAGATGGTTATGAGGTCATTTTCAAAGAAGTAAAGGCCTTGATTTATTTGGGGGGGTCTTGTCAATATCGATTCGATACTTACATTATCTGAGGAAAAAGAACTTGGTCTTTTAGGAAAAGACGGGCTACATGGTGGTGATGGGAACTTGAGAAGCTGTGCTGACCGTACAGTGAATTGATAAGGCTTCCTCTTCAAAGTCTGCCATTCACTGTGACCGCGGTGAGTGCTGGAGCTTAGCTGCTGGTGGGAAAGGGAGACGAGTCACATTCAGGAATTGCTTGTATGTAAGCATTTCTGGTAAATGGACCGCCATGGCTAGGGATCATATCTAGGGCCTGGAACGTATTAGCAAGCCTGCCATTTCTTCCCCGAATCTCCGCCCCCCCCCCATGGAAATTTGTTGATTTCTTTTCTCTCTCTGTATATTTATTTTCAAGCTAAATCTTGTAGGCATAGTTTTTACATTCTTGTCCCTTAGGGACTGCTCAAAATTGTATTTGCACTTCAGGACTCACACATGATTGTGAAGAGGAACAATGCTGAGATCTATTTTACAGCGTAGCCTCAGTCATCATTTTCATGATGTGGAAATACTCATTATTCACTATTAAAACAAATGTTAAATAATCTTTTCTTCATTTAGCTAACATTTTCTAAAACTTAGAAAGATGTGAATCTGTATATTCACAAATATGTGAATCTCTCTGTGTCTCTCTCTGTGTGTATGTGTGTGTGTGTATGTGTGTGTGTGTGTGTGTATGTATGTGTGTGTGTATGTGTGTGTGTTGTATGTGTGTGTGTGTATGTGTGTGTGTGTATGTGTTAAGGTAAAGGGCAGGAAACAGTAATATTAGGGCTTTGGTATCAAGACTTTCTCTACAGAATGAAAGATTACAATGTTTTAAACATGTTTGTTACTTCAAAACTGTGACTACACACTGAGACTTCAAAGAAACCATGCCTGCCACCACCCACCATCCTTAGTCTTCTGAACTGAAGGATGCTGTGGGAAAGAGTCTGTCATCAAAGCTCCTCACAAGGTACAGTAGAACATAGAGCACACTGTTTGACTTTTTTTATTTTTATTTTTTTTGCTGTTTCTTTCTGAAAGATTCTCCAACAATTTCCTCCGGTGGTTTCCAGGAATGGTGGTGCTTCTTCTGGGCCAGTGCTCTTTTTATCTTATCAACTGTGTACATAAGCAGCCACAGTACAAATGTGGAGCTGGTTATGGGTAAGCCCAAGGTCAAACTTACAGTCAAGTCATTCCCTAGTCATTATGGTAAAGACACGCTCCAGGCTCCAGTTTTGGTTGTCTTTCTTATTTCTAATTATTATTTGTGATGTGTTGTTGCATTTTATATATCTTTTCTTGAGAAGGAACTGGGAACATGAATTAATAAAGCATTCTTTCTCTTGATTTGTTGAGACAGGGTCTCTCTACATACCTCTGGCCAACCTTGAACTAATGTCACCCAAACTACCATCAAATTCAGAATGATTATTTGCCTCTTCCTCCTGCATGCTGGGATCCATCCTGGTTGAACTAAGATATCTTTCCAAAATTCTGGCTACAGATTTAGCATAGACATATAGATTTAACATAGACATATGGCTATGTGGAAAAGGAAAACTATTTACTTTCTGTAACATATATTAGATATAGAATAGAGATAGAGATAGAGATAGAGATAGAGAGAGAGATAGAGATAGAGATAGAGATAGAGATAGAGATAGAGATAGAGATATAGAATATATATTGAATGAACGTGTGTGTTGAAAAGCACACCTCTAAGATCCTTCCTGGCCCTCTTCTTATCTCACTCACACTGCAGCTGCTTCACACTTAATGTGCCTCCACCATCATTCTAGCACCTCTCCCAAGGACAGAGGAAACTAATCCATCTAGCCCATGCTCAGAATTTACACCACCCATCTCTTCTCACACTCCTAATAAGGCACCGATGCTCTAAAAGTGCTAACTAGCTTCCATCCAAGCTGTGCACAGGGGCAGATGCATACAGATGGAGCTTTACAGAAGGTTCTTGGATATCTGGAAAGCCATGAGAAAGTGATGTAGCCCTAGAAGCCATTCACTGACAGAGGGTGAGCTGGCTGGAGGGTACGGACACCCAACCTTCCTAGACCACGCTGAAGACCTGAGCTATCCTACAGGGCACACTAGATCTCATGAGGATACAGGGAGGGCTGATGCTGCAGGGGACCACAGCAGAAAAGCAGCTCCTAGCAGG